>LGAG01000246.1:56821-66930 GCA_001278395.1 Lerema accius
CGTTAAAGTCATATACAAACAGAGTAGTAAAGTAATGTTCTAAATAACTTGATAGGATTTAACAAACCTTTATAGTGACATAACGTATTGGTTGGACCGGCAGATGTCGTTGCGCGGTGCCCGGCTCGGCGCGCTGGGCGGGAACGTGTGGTCGCACCGAGACCATCCGCAGCGCACGCAGGTATGTTCCCGACCGCGATAGCATTCCGTGGCAGCGGTGGGAGCCGGGATTGGGCGGTACATTGACGATATAACGATATAGTAGCCCAGACATGTTTAATATTAAATTTCACATCTGTTACGGTACTGGCTAGATGTATGTTTACTGATTTATAATACTCAATAAATGTTGTTTTAATATAGAGGATTACTGTGACCGAAGTATGCTCTCTAATATCCTTTGGCATGTTGGCATTGGTAACAACTCGTTTATCCTCAGTTTAAGGTTAATTACAAACTTACCTTGAACTTAGGCTTTTGATTGGACCATAATATTCTGCTCTTGAATTGAATAATAATGCGAATACTTGTTATTTCCTTAACGTCAATAAACTTTTATGATATTCAAAATACAGATGTATAAAATAACAAGCTTTGTACCGCCCAATGCCCTTTAAAAGTAACTACTCATAAGACATGTTTATTTTTTTTGTCGGTCAAAAAAGTAACAGGAAAACTTGATTACACTATGTAGGAATGTTTATTTTATTTTGTATAATTTGTTATGCGTTTAAATTCTCAGCCCTTATACAGTTACACGGATTATATTTGACAGTTTCACTTTTACTGAGAAAAACTCACTTTGATGTTGACTTTTTTATACATGACATAATATCTCATGAAAATAATTTTTCTAAAGAATGACATCCACAAGACGAATATGTTTTTTTAATACATGGAAATACTTAAATCCAAACTTTTCACTACGGCCTTAAACATTATTTTCTAGTATTAAGTGCTTACACCAACAGGAACACTTAAATTCATGTAAATGACTCATAATTACACATCTCTTGAACAGTTCTAATCGTAAGTGAGAATACTTAAAGAGAATTTTATTTGTAATATGTTCGTTTTAAATGGTTTATGTTCATTTAAGCCTTAAGACTTCCTAAATCAGGTGTGTTATAACGATTTTAAATTACATAAATTTTTTTTTTACATTACATTTTCTGATATTATGTAGTTCTTTGTTATTAACTAAATATTGCTGCGATAAATATATTTGTTTTTTATTATGCAGCTCTATTCAAATGCGTCGTACACACTATAATTATAATAAAGTTTAAATGAAATTATTCTTTTGGGATATACATTTTATAATATACATAGAATGACAACGTAGCTATAAAGAAGACCATGGATTAACGTAATACCACATTAGATTAATAATAAAATGAATAACGCGCCTGAATATAGAAGGTCTTTTAAGTTATTTCGTCGACGAGTTGGGAGAGACATCAATCTGGGCATGCTATACGACAGCCGCCATTTTGTTCACACGATAGGGACGTATGTACAGGATGCTCTTACTTTATAGGTATTAAGAGATATGTAGCGGTGAAGTTGGTTCATATGTTCATTGTAATATATGAGCTTGCTGAGCTGTTGGTCTTTGAGTCTGTAAGATTGATATTTGCCGGTATGTTTGTCTAAGTAATAGACAATTAAAATACAGATTGATTTTGTTATAGCAACATAAAGTATTAATAATAGTGCAAAAGTAATCTAAATATTATTTCGTTAGTTTGTATGTTCGCTAACAAGACTGATACCTTTTCACTATAAAGGTGATTTAAAGTGATAATTTGGGCATTATTTTTGGGCCCTGGTATTCAAAGAAGCCAATGATTTATTTTATCTTAATAGCCCTGGTAAACATCCGGCATATGTAATTTGACAGATTGCATTGACTGTAACATTTATATAATATATATTTATTTATCATTTTAACTTAAGGTTTTGCACATCACTAGTCGTTTAAGTTAAGGTACAACATTGTCTATATAAGTGTTAGTTAAGTTTTGATAAGGTCATTGTTTCCTTTAGTTGTAAGGTTCGTCCGACGCGGCGCGATCTCATGGCTAACACTTATTATTTATTCGTCAATCCGGCTCGAAGGACCAAAGTCTAAAAAATAATAATTAAGAGTCATTGTAAAACTTACAGACTAAATATAATCTCCAGCAGCATAGCGCTGTTAAGTCTTATTTTTTTGATTTTATTATTTTAAAATAAAATATTTCATGGCTTGCCAACCTACAAGTTGCAATGGTGTTAGTAGTATTCTGGTAATTATGGGAATACCAAGCGTCTCTTGCGCTTATCTAGTATTGACCTAGCACAGTACAGATGTTGAGATCGCGCCGCGGTGTATAGCGTCATACTGCGGTACGGTGGTATGGCGGTATAGCGTGTAGCGTGTGTGGCGGCGGCAGGTGGCGGGCGGCGCCGACGTATGGGGCGCGCTGCTGCCCGCGCTCTCCACACACCATCACCACCACCTGCGCTATCAGGTACCGCCGCCCGGGGGACACTCACACACCTACACACACTCATACTTCCACACTCACACACACTCCTGCACACACTCCTACAACGTTATACTACCACCATATTACACCACAGTAGACACGACATTACTGCCTGCCTTTCGCATTGGAGGATTTCGCTGTAGGCAAACTAGTTTTCTTAGTTTGGTAATCCTAGGATAGCACAGTGTTATTGGGTTTTTGATAACCTTACCTCTAAGAAGTTTAACATCCTAATTATTAACTCCGTAATATCAGTTGCTTAAAATACATTAATGATTCTAGACATTCTTCGTTTCCGCAGGGCTTTGATGAAATTGATAAATGATGCTTCATCTTCAAAATTACCATGACTTCGAATGATAATTGCAGTCATATAAATTTTACTCCAACTATTTAGATTAAACCAACTTAATTAATTATCTGCTAATGCAAATATCCGATATATTGTTACATATCCAATTGCCTTCGTGCATTATTCGATCCAACGTCAATATAGAAAAATAAATAGAAAATACTTGAACCCACATGACACTCACACAGAATACTACCACAAACACTGTCCGCAGCATCGGGTATGTGCATCAGGTGATCTGCTATGGCTTCCCCGAGCCCGAGTCTCGTTAGCGGCACTACCATAGTCTTAATGCTAATTTAATAATTTAAATAAGGTTTTTTGTAATTAATTTTGTGACTGGCTGGAACTGTGGCTTGTTGAGTTGTACCGTATCTGACGATATTGTTTCACTAGAATTAGTCGACCAGGTGACGCCTGCGCGTGAGTTTTAATAAATCGTTCTTCGTTTGAGAAATTTGAGGGTGGGAAATTATAAGATTACATGGCAAATATGCACGTTAACCTCATCCATTCGACGGTAACGATTCGATATTTGTATTAAGCTCGTGGAGTATGTAAAGCTCACGCGCGGGCGCGTTGTGTTGTGGTTTGGTCCCGTGTCGTCCGGTCGCGGCTTCAGGTGTCTGGTGCGTTTGTATCGCTTGCTCTACCCCGCGGCGCGCGCGTAGTGGTCTACTCGACCGGTCATCCATTGTGTCAGTGGCGTCTCTTGACCATTCCGTTTTGACCCTTGACTTCGGATCTGATGCATCTGTGGTCGACCTTCGATAGATGGAAGTTCTACATGATCGATCACCGATGTCGAAGACCGTCACGCCCCCTTTTGTTGCTTCCACGGCCCTGTCCAGATGTCGCCACTGACGCGTTCGAGTCTCGGCGTGCCTTGTATTTTGTTGCCCCCGATCACTATTTTGCTATTCAGAATTTTCTCACCGAATACTCTTAGTTCAGCTACTTGTTTAATTTCTTTTGATTTACGATTATTATGATTTCTGTGCCTCTTAAAATCATGTTTTACCAGTAGAGAGTTTTCGATTGTTACCATTTTTCGCTTTCGTACAAGTTTCCCGTTTTCAGACGTAAGCACAGCGTAGTGTAATTTAACTGAGAATGCGTTTTGGTTTTACGGTTTCTGGTTTAGCTGTGTCGACACGTAGTGTAGCCGCAAGGTACACGGCACGCTCGCGGCGCGCCCGCGGCTCGCTCGCGGCACGCCCGCGGCGCGGAGGCGACCGTCACCCGCGCTTTGGTTTTCATTACCACTAGTTTGTTAACTCTTGATGTTTCGACTTAGCGGGGTACACGTCTTTGTACACATGTCAACTCGAGCACCGACTGATATGCATGCCCAGATTATAACGATACTGTGATACTTGCGGTGAGGAGGGTACTACTAGATTTAATCCTATGTGATAATATATGTACATGTCGCTTGTATAATGTAAGCAGTAGACGTACGGTGGGCGTTGACGTGACACATCAAAGGAAAACAAATTCAGCTTAAATTTAACATTTATTTCATAAGTATTAAGGCTTTATCTTCGTTGACTGCAACGAGGCGATATGTCACGTCTTCGTCGTTAGTACCAATAGCATTCTATGCTCGTTCTATTAAGAACTCTTTAATATTATGTACCGGTCGCTGCTTGACTCTCTCAAGTCCTGCATCAATTAACGACTTATCTAATATATTTCGATTTCTGTATATTTTGTCTTAACCACTGTTTATGAAACTTCATAGTGAACATGCCCGGATCTTATAGTTTTGAGAAGTTTGCTTGCTACACCAGACATATTTTACATAGAACATAAAATACGATATTACTTATAATGTCTTGATCATCAATAAAATACCTTGCTGGTAAATAAAATCATCCAGAATTGGGAGCTTAGTGGTTATATAAATGACACTGAAACATTTCGATGGTTTAGTGTAGCGTGCAAACTTGAACGATTAACCTATAGCTGCCCCTTCCGTGAATGATTAGCCTAGCCTAGTGACGACCCCCGAGTCTAGCAGCTTCCGAGCGTAGGGCGAGTGGCGAGGCCGCGCGGGCTCACTAATATTATTTCTACTTTAAAATCACTTTATACTTACTGTTTAACGGTTAGGGTGCGTTGGTTTTGTCTACGCCTCGATATTATTTAGAGAAATAACTTTGATCATACATGTATGCGCTGATCACATATGACACAGATATTTTTTTAAAATTACGAACTTAATTAACTCTACGTTCATCTTTTGTCAATACTAAAATGTAATTTCTGAAATATGCATTTAGCATTTAGAGGCGTATCAAAACCATGCGTTATCCGACGAGGAATCATACTTAATAAAAATGTTGATTGACTGACAGACACGCTACAGCCTAAACGGATAGACTTAGAAGCATGAAACTTGGCACAGAGGTTCCTTCTAGGGTGTAGGGGAGCACTAAGAACGGATTTTTAGAATTTCCCACTTTAAGGGGGGGAAATAGGGGATGAAAATTTGTATGAAAATAAAAAAAAATTAAAGCAAGCAGTTTGCAAATTGGTATTTAGGTTTTCGATACTAAGATAAGAAGTGCGGATTTTAAAAATTTTAGGAAATTAACCCATAAGGGGGTCAAATAAGGGATGAAAGTTTGTATGAAAATTAACCAAATTTTAAAGCTAGCAGTTTTAAAATTCGTGTTTGGGTGTATGGTTGAAAAGGATGAAGAAACCTAATTCAGCGATTTTTAAAATCAACCCTTAAGGGGGTAAATATCACGACAAAATTATAATTTCCGCAAGCAAAGCTGCGGGCAACAGCTCGTAGTTTATAAAAATCTTAGGTCGATTTCGTAAACTATTCCAAACACTTCCAATACTTTTAAGCACCTGTCATGTTAGCAATTCTACCAGCTTGGCTCATGTGATTGTGGCCCTCGACAGGAGCACCCTGCAAATCTATTTTAATATTGTCTTTTAGTATAAATAACATAATGTAGCTTGTGTCACGGTGTCGGATGGTTTGCAGAGCGCTCGATTGGAAAGGTTAAGCCAGGCGTTGGATTGTATTTTCAGCGGCTGCTAGACGCAGTGTGACTTAGCGAGGTGGCGGTAGGCTGCATAGAAAAGTGTGCATCACATAATTACTTTACCTTACTATATGTAATACATAGACTCAGTCTGCACAGTGCTTGATGACATTCTAGGTACTAAGCGCCGGTTGCACGCGCTCTTATTGGCCCTTTTGATGCGTGACACGATTCTCAACCAATCACAGCTTGCAATGTGAACTCCGCGCGTCGCGATTGGCCCGTTTGAACGCTTGCAACCGTCGCCATACTCCGCCATTCAGTGTCGATGTTTTATTCATTTCACACTTCCGAACCGACTCTCTTTTTAATTATTTTCGTACTTATACACGATTTTTTTAACGAACCTAACCGACGTTCTCGCGCCATCTCTCATCGTAACAGGGTGCGACATGTGCGCGTCAATGTACTGTGACGTTACATGGCGTTGGGACTCGGAGCTACAGCATGCGACACTCGAAATCATACTGTTTGGTTCTGTACATAGAGTACTCTGCCGGTCGCGGATTGCCCACACTATACGTATTCAGTTAACTATCGAATCGTCCTATAGTGTTGGTAACCGATCGGTCTAGTTTGCTGATATGAGAAATGTTAGCGTTACTCGCTGTCTACCACAGATTATGGCAATTATTTTTTATTTTATTTTTATCTAACAATACAATGCTATGGCCAAAGTATAAAGTTCACTTAGATCCGGTCGATGGCGACCCCCCAAATATTTTTTTTCGTAACTAACCCTACATTGAAAGGTAAATTTTTTATTCGTGTACCGCATGCAAAGATTTTCCTATCCGAATCCCTGTGAATGTGTTCCGTGTTTTCGTGTAAAGTATTTCCTGGCCGTCAAAATAATTAGCCCCGTGTGATTCGACGTTTGTGAGGTATTACGACCAATCAAAGCGCGGGATCGCGCGGTCATTGGCCGCCAGACCTCGAGCTGCTGCTCACACTGGTCTAATTTTCTGCCGGTTGATCTCGCATTATTTTACCATTTTGCCGCTAGCAACTCGAGCTTTAGTATCAGTAGACTGGTTTCAATACAAAAATTAAAAAAATATTTGGCTGGTCGCTTTCATTATTAGACTTGGCTGAGATATGCTCTTTTAATTTGGACATAAATAACATTTTTAACTCGATATAACTTTAATGTGGAGTGATGTTGAGGGGGAGCGGTTATTAACACTGGCGCCATGTTTTATTTAAATAGATGTGATAAAAGCTGTAGGATTTTCTCTCGTTCTTTTTTGTATCTATTCTGCATACTTAGCTCCGTCCTGCTCACCCCGCCCCTGTGTATGATAATAGTTATATATGCGTTAGTTAGGACACTTTTTGTAATATATCCCGCTTTTCTACTCGTATTATTGTAATAAACGTGCCTTTTTTGTTTTCTTATTATATTTATTTAGGCTTTGTCATACTTAAATATATATTACTATGTATATTTATATATTATTATCGAATATAAATCATATACGGTTCAGTATGCATTTGATTAATATTTTGCTCGTTCCCAATACTTCATTGAAATGTTATTTCGACTTTGCTTAGTCGAATTTTTTGCGTCCTTATGACAGTGTGACACTAGTGTTTTTAATTGATATAGTATGGGGAATTACTAGACCACAGAATATAAAAAATAATTCAAACGTCAAATCTTACATTAAATATAAATTAATCTTAAAGTGTCCATCTCACAAGGCATCTCATAAAATGTCTACATCTTAGAAAAACAAAAAAAATATATATAAAGCAACATTTTCTTAAGTACGTAAAGTTTAGTCATTACATTATTATTACATTTTTATGATCCTTTTATTATTAGATTTTATGTATATTCTGTGGTTTACACCCCATATCACTGTCTTAAAAAGACCCTTGCGGATATTATTTTTTATTTCTATATATTCTTTTTATTCTTTTTATATATTTAATAGTAATATTGTCTGTATGTATACGATCACGGAACGAGACGATAATCTGCAACGCTTTATAGTTGAAAATGCGCCCAAAATGCTATCTTTTGTGTTCTGGTTTACGGTTTTAGCTATTATCTTTTATGTGTTCGGATATATCATGGTCCTTAATTATTTGCAACATCCAACAATTATAGCTATTAAATATATACGCAGTTGGTTGAATCTCTTTTGCACACAAATAGGATATTTGATTCCTTCCGCTTCGTCTCCCTCACCCCGCATTCGTCCGTCCGGGTGACGTCACGGAGTGCTATGTATGTCTCATTTGTGTGCCATTTTCATACAACTGACTAGTATAATCATACATAATACAATGTAATAAAAGTTCACATAATATGACGCTTTAAAAGAATTTTTTGAATTAAGGCTCGAAGGACCATGATATATTTGATGAAAGTCGAAGGAGACGGATTATTGCGGCAGCGTGGACGACACCCGTGTTATAAAATTACTATTCAAGATCTTACATTTAATGCATGTCATAATTCCCGTAAATAAAGCCTGAACAGAACGTTCAGATTGTATTACGATGATCATTTGCGTTCGCCATCATACCTTATTTTCATTTTATTTTCCTATTGATAAACAAGAATTTAAATAACACTAAATTACATTTCTGATTTTTTAATATCGTGACTAACGTCATGTCGTGTCGTATCGGGTATTCGATTGTCGCACGGTGTCGGCCGCGCTGCTCCCGTCCGTTCCTCGGAAGTGGTATAACTGGCGTGTGCGCTGGCGGCAGATGGGCGGTGTGTACGCGGGCCTGCAGTACCACGGGAACTTCGCGCCGCCGCCGCGCGGGCCCTTCGCCTCGCCCCCGCATCCCCACTACATCGCCAATACGCAGGTGTGTAGCGGAACGAGCTAGCCTAACAAGTGCCTCTCGATTAGTCTTACACATTTGCTGCACTAGATAGTCTAGGAACTGTCTTTAAATAAAATACATTTAGTGCTCTACTTTCTGAGCCAAAAATTAAGTGTCCCTAAAGACTATAAAATTGTAACTTTCCGATATATACATTTTTAAAAGTTTAATTGGAAAAAGAGGCACAAATATAAATATTTATTGTAAACCTTTTATTAACATTAAATAACACTATCAGACAGTCATAATAATTATGTTTATTTTCTTACTGTTCGTACAGAGAGCAGAGGGGCGGCTCGACATGCTGGGCGGCGAGGGCGCGCTGTCTCCGCTGCAGCCCGCGCCCGACCTGCACCACGCGCCGCTCGTCATCGCGGCTGAGGTACACTAGCTATACTTTTATGGGCGCCTAGTACTTTGGTATACCGTTACACTGATATATGTATTGTTATATTTGCTTTTTGAATCCTATGTAATGTTTATTGAAGAGGAAATAAGTTATTCAGATTCAAACTGACGCTACCTTTTGCGTGAACTCCAAAATTGACATGTCGCATTAGGGAATTTCATCTAATTTTATATGAGTCATTATGTACGGTGAAGTGTTAGAATATAGTATAATGTTTCGAACATTCACAGCCGCGTGGCAACCCCTTGGAGCTGCTGGGAGCGCACCACGCGCGCCACACTTTACCGCACCACCATCATGTAAGTTTTAACAACTGCACTAACCAGCAGTTACACAAACACATACACCAACAATTATTTTTATATCGGCACATATATAGGCAAACACGAGCAAACATGGATTTATGTGCATTTACTTTTACGTACCGTGAAAACCTTGACGCTTTTAAAATTGAAAATATTTAATTTACATTAATTTATTGACATACACGATGTGCACTCTCTGTTATACCCACTTAGAATAAGAATTTAAGTAAAATCTGAGTTTTTCTTTTTTTTTATTATTTTAATTAGGTATTGTTCGTTATCACGCCTACGGAACCCAGTCATATCCGTTCCCGCTTTGTTTATTGTAATGATTTGCATCCCACCGCTGCCACCACTGCGTGTTTCTTTATCCCACCTCTGCTACCATTTTTGTCGGATGTATATTGATTTCCCCTTTAAATTACCCGTGCAATACAGTCAATCGGGGTAACTTTGATTTACAGGGTAACTTTGACAGCCAAATCACAAAGTACTTATTTATTTTTTACGCTGGTAATATCTAATGCATAACATTAAATTTATTCAATTCGCACCGCTAACAAACTTCGTAAATCAACTCTTTAAAAAAAA
>LGAG01000246.1:67228-91929 GCA_001278395.1 Lerema accius
ACATATACGATGTGCACTCTCTGTTATACCCACTTAGAATAAGAATTTAAGTAAAATCTGAGTTTTTCTTTTTTTTTATTATTTTAATAAGGTATTGTTCGTTATCACGCCTACGTAACCTAGTCATATCCGTTCCCGCTTTGTTTATTGTAATGATTTGCATCCCACCGCTGCCACCACTGCGTGTTTTTTTTATCCCACCTCTGCTACCATTTTTGTCGGATGTATATTGATTTCCCCTTTAAATTACCCGTGCAATACCTTCTATAGATCTATTTTTCCGTTGTACGTGTGTGTTCTTGCTTTCTATACATTCACTTATGCTATTCCGGTGTTTATAGATGACGGTAACCGCTTATGAATTGTGGGTACTCCGTACTTTAAAATGTATTTTATTTGGTATATCCGTAGCGCCGCAACGGTGGCGTGAGCGTGGGCTCGGTGGGCGGCGTTGGCGTGGGCGTGGTGGGCCAGCGTGGCGCGCGGCCGTACGTGCGCGCCGCGCCACGGTGGCCCCCGCATCCCCATGCGCACGCCGTGCATCACATACACGCACAGGTTGGTCACTGTAAACCTTGGAAATGATACCTCGTTTTAGTAAGTCGCGTTATGTCATCAGTATTGACTGACACGTGGTTGCAGCGAGATTTTAAGAATAATTTATTATGTACTACAAAACAGATTTGTGAGGCGTGATAAATTATGGGACTGGTGTAATGGGAACGAAGTTATGTTATATATTTCAAGGTCATACGTATCTTATTTTTTATGTTTGTGTTGTCGGTTTATGTATAACCTGTTCGTTTGTTAACCGCAGGGTGGCGGGGGACTGGTGGGCGCGGCGCTGCCGGCGCAGCTGCACATGGCGCAACCGCTCGCGCTGCCGCCGCCACCGCCCACCTATCAGGTAGATTAAAAAAAAATCGAGGTAGATTTAGATTATTCAATACGTTTTGAAGTGTGTGGTGTGACCATAGGTGTACCACTGGCATCATATTGTGGTTATTTTTCCGTATATAAATAGATTGTGTGTAAAAGAAAGAGTAAAGATGCATGATTTGGATTGTTATAATTAGGCAGCAATTGGAAACAGCTCGGAGGATTTCCGACTCCTAAAATCGTATCAAATTAAAAGTAAAACTGTTTTATAATCGGGATAAAATCTATCCTATGTCCTATTCCTGGATGCAAAATATCTGTGTGCCAAGTTTCAGCTCCGTAATCCGTTTAACGTTTAGAGCGTGAAGGTGTTACAAACATCCAAAAATCTTTACAAACTTTCACATTTATAATATTAGTAGAATATGTATCTAGATGAAACAAAAGCAATACAAAAGGACGATCTGCGATGGCGGGCTGTATGCGCTAACGTGTGTCGCGTGACGGTGTGGCAGGTGTTCCTGAACCTGCTGGCGATGTTCCCGCTGTCGCCGTACGCGGAGGCGCGCGAGGACGCGGCCGCCTCGCCCGAGACCGAGAACTACGAGGCGCTGCTGTCGCTGGCCGAGCGGCTCGGGGAGGCCAAGCCGCGCGGCCTGCAGCGCCACGAGATCGACCTGCTGCCCAGCTACAAGTACTGCCGGCAGACGCACCAGGGTCAGTTGCTATACACTCTACATGCTGATATATACGCGTACCGACACGTACACGTACGTACATGCACACGTACACGTACGTATACGCAAACGTACTTGTATACGTACGCATATGCATACGTGCTTATGCGTGTATGTCACTTAGCAAAAATATTGTGTGATAATACGGTTTGACATAAGCTGTGAAATGATTTCTAATAATAATCTAGCAGTTCAAGTGTGTGTTGGGCAGTGTTTCTAATTTAAAAGGTACCTTAGCCTAAATAGCGATTATTTTATACTTCTATTTCAAGAAAAAGAAATGATTTTGCCAATAAAATTGTTATGAACTGACTGACTCTCTTATGTGTGTTGTGGTACAGGCGAGCAGTCGTCGTGCGTGGTGTGTATGAGCGAGTTCGAGGCGCGGCAGACGCTGCGCGTGCTGCCCTGCGCGCACGAGTTCCACGCCAAATGCGTTGACAAGTGGCTACGGGTGAGTTATACGACCGATTCGATGCCTGGTTCTTGAATAGGATTACATTTCATATACTTAGATAACGGATGGGGTTGATCACAATCACAATTTGCCGAAGAGAAAAAGTAGAGTTTATCCTTTTAAATAGGTTTTCCGATCCCTGCTCAAAACTGTATTTCTTTTACAATTGCCTATTTTTTTATTCTAATAAGTTAAAAAAAGAAACAAATTTCTTTTTATCTTCTTTCTATAATTAATCTTGGTGCAGACCAGCAGTACCAGGCCATGCTAGGACTTTAGAGGTAAGTTAATTGTGATTTGAAATCTAGAAGAACTAGAGATATTAATGGTATATGTTTATGTTCGCAGACGAATCGAACGTGTCCAATATGTCGCGGTAACGCGTCAGAGTACTTCAACAACTCTGAGTGACGGCAGCGCCCCCGCTCTCCGTGCGGCGGCCGCGGTCACTACCCCTGTCTGGACTGATCGTCGCCGTGTGCTTGTTACGAAGGATTTTCTACAGCGACTACATAGTTAGAATGGAGATTGTACTTGATTCGGTTATGTTGTGTTGCATTGTTATATTGTCACGTTGTTTTAACTGATCGCGTCTGTCGCTCCGACTCGCTTGTTCGCTTGGCGAGTGAATGAAAAGGATTGGAATGAGGTTGGACACGAACAGAAATGGAAGGATTCGTTCTGTTCTATTAGTCGAAAGATATTCGTATTTTTAGATCAAACTCAAATTGTATGCATTTTAAAAGAGTTAAGTTAATTACTGATTAATGTTTTTTTTTGTTAAAACGTCTTATACTGATTGGAATTAAAAGTTAGTGCAATAGATAACTAAACTTAATTCAAACGAGCTTTTTGTGCTCCATATTGAATTTAGCGTGGGTATAGCGTACCACTCAAATTGGACAGTAACTTTCATTGCAATAAGGCTGGATATCGTATACGCACCGACTTCCCCTCACGAGTCCGATGTATGAATTTCTTCGACAAGTATCAAACAATATAAAACCTTAAGATGTGTAAGGATAGCATTTACTTGATTTGTGCTTTATTAAAATGTTTACGGCTTCGTTTAATTTTGCACCCTAAGGCTATAGCAGCAAGGGTCCCTCTCGGCTGATACTGCTTGTCAAAGGAATCTCGCGAGCGAGTTTCAAGCGACTCTAGTTAAGTTGTTACAATAAGAATATACGTTATGTTCGCTATTAGTACTGATTTTTCGCTTCCAAGGGAGATTTGTACGACTTTCGTTGTCTATGGAGTAATTGAATGATATATTTGTCATTGGATATCTTAAAAATGTTGTATAGATGAAATTTGTTTGGTGTTGTTCACAGAAAGACTCAATTCCTTTATAATTTATCACGTCAAAAGTCACTTTTAATTACTGAATTAATCATAGATAACGAAAGTCATTTCGATCTCCCAATTTTTAATATTATAATAATATTTTATATAAATGCAAGCGCCTTATGTTATCTGGTGAAGTTACCTTACCCGGTCCGTGACGAGTTCTTAACGCTAAAGTTTTGTATGTAATTAATTAGTTGATAGTTAATAATAATTTAGTTATACGTTCTCAACCGTTGCGTCCGCGGCCTTAGGTGTGTGCGTGTATACATATAGGATTAGCGTGTGCGTGTGAGTGATGTTGTAAATGAGGTTAGGTGTTAGGCCAGTGTTTCTCTCTCTCTTACTCTTCCAGCACGTGACTGTTACCCGTCTCTTTCTTTCCCTTGGGTGGACACGTTTTAGTTATTGTTTTGGTTTCTTGTTAACTAATCATTGAAGATAGGAGTGTTGTCTCTGATTTTTGTTTTATGTATATTTTTTTGTTTTTAAAGCTAAAATTATTAAGGGATTTGTGATTTAACAGAACACCGATGATTTATTTACTTATACAGGTGTATTTCGGTAAAAAAATCTGCCGTCAGCTACACTTAAATAAAATCATACTCATTTATGCGTACAAGTATTTTACTGTGATTTAAAATTTACTTCGCGTATGAAATTCAATGTAATCAAATATTTCTTTTTTTTTTAATATATAAAGTGATGTAATGGATTTATTAGAAGCGAAGTTTCAGAGACGACACGACACCTGCTTACGATTAACCCTTTATACGGCAATGCAAGTTATCGGCGTGTATATATTGGAGGCGAACACTCGGCGCTTACGACTAACGACACGACCCGCTAGACGATATGCTTACGACACGATTATTACCTCTGTTCTAATTGTCTTATTCGTATAAAAATATTTATGTGTCTTGTTTATCTTTAACGAATTTCATAATTAATGTCTATAAATGTCTGAACATTTTTTTTCACATTGCAATAACAAGTTTATGAGAAAAAATGGTAAATTTTGGATCGTAATTGAGACTCATATTATGTCAATTTCTATGTTGTAAAGATCTTAAATGCAGTCGCATCGGTGCCGTGTCGTAGTCGCGTGCGTCACGCGTCCGTCCGCGGTGGGCGTGGCGATGCAATAATCGAATATGCAATTTGAACTTTACTTTTATGCTCGTTGAGTTGTAAATCGTTTGTTATACATAGTTGTCGTGTTTACGTTTTAATTCTTAGTTAATTATATGTATCACCGTGTTGCGAGATCTGTTTTGCGTTTCGGGTCGGGAGGTGTGGCTTGTTTGGTGTACTATTCCATTACTTAAACAGTGGGAGTACAGGAGATTACCCTATTGTTCTCCAACACCGATGTTTAAAAGATATACATATAGTAGCAAATTATATGTTAGTCTCATCTCATTATTTAATTAATGGAGTATTTGATGTTTAGAGTAGCGATAGGTGGTGAATAAAATATTATTTTTGATTTGGAATTGGTTATTACGACGTCAGGTAAAATTAGAAACCAACTATTAATGAATATATCAACAGATAAGATTTATCAAAAAAAAAAAAAATTTGAAAAAAATGCAAATGAAAATTACAAATTGTTCTAAAATCAGAATGATAGAAATAGTGCTGATTAAGAAAAACTTACTAAAAATATCTGAATAGTAACTTTACCTTTCTTGCAATAGAGTCGAAAATCGATTGCTACACTATATCTCGTCCAACTGTCATATCTCTCGTAACGAACGCGATACTGCTTTACTCTGATATGTTATGAGGACGTTCGACCGATTGTGGCGCGCTATTTAACACCAGGGTCTATCAATACGGTTCATTGATTCTATATATGTATGTTAAGTAGATCTTTTTATATATGTATATATGCCTGACATTACAATAGATGTTGTCTTAAATTAGATACAACTATTATTATTACTTACTGACATACATGTAAGGTTAAGTAGATTGGTTATGATCTTGTGTGCAAAATTTTACAGGTAATCCTGAGTTGAGTTTCATAGAAAACTAAAATGTTGTAGCATACACGTTAGGTTATGCTTGTAAGGTTTCGCAGCTAAGGATATGGTCGAGCTCCTTAACCTAGCGTGTATGTCCGCCATAACACTCGTTTTCATTATGGCAACTAAGCATTGCCTTTCTAAGGAACTTATTAACATAATTTACTTGATTATGGCTTCTTTACGAAGCCTTGTAAATTTTTAATAATTTAATTCATATCTTTTACAAATATAATAAAATTAAGATGTTCGAAAAATATCCATCGTATACCTTAAAAAAAAACTTTCATACATACTTTTTATTTCATAGTTTCATACATAAAATTATTATGTAGTAACATTTTATAAGCTATGTGTCTTAATTTGAAAATAGATTAGAGGGGTGTTAACTCGCGCCGCTAACGGTAGACCGTCCCCGTAACATTGACTAGTGTATTTTCTTATATAACAGTGTATAGTGAAATGTATGTAGCTAATATTGCTAATTCTTTTATTATTATTTAATTTTACTAACGGCTTCGGACGCTGCGATGACGTCGAAAATTTTAATGATATCAAATCAACTCTACAAAGTATTAGATATTAATTCAATTTTTTTTTATTTAAAATGGAGTTGTACCGCGTAAAATGTAATGAAATGGTATTATTTAAACATTTCAAATCCACTGTCTTCCATGAATTATAAGTTCACCTTTTATTTTCGTCCATTGATTTCAATTGTGTATAATGCCCGTAATGATTTTTGATGGCTAATAGATGGCGCCATGTGTATGCGTTTCCGAATTTGAATCAACAGAGGGCATCACTTGTCTAGTGTTTGTCCGCGTGTCGTAGTGTCGTCGTGGCGTCCGCTGCTCAGTGCCATGTTCGAGAATGTTCGTGTTATTTCGCCGTGTTGTGTATCTATACTAAGGCTTTTCGTACGTTGACTGTTTGACCGCAACGGAAGTTAGCTTCTGTCTTATACTCGTATAATAAGTCTTTTGAAATTTAATAATTAATTTAATAAATTTACAATACACCATATTAAAAATTACATTGCTAGTTTATTGGACGTGCTTACTAGTAATTCTAATAAATGATACACCTAAAATCCACATTTATATAGTAGCAATGCAGTCATGATTACTTATAATTACACAGGACTTTTTCGAAATTAATTACAAATTATTATTATAATTAAATTAACTTCAAAATGTGTAATTGAAAAGAGCAAGAAACTCACCAGCTACTTTGTCAATGTAATGATATAGTAGAAGCTCGAATATTAGTTGTTAATACGGTTGTTGGTCAAGTGGTCAACGGGCGAGTGTTGTATGTTACTGTGTTATGTTGCGTACCGACCGACTTTGTAGTGCTGTGGACGAGCGTGGTCTAGTCTGTCCGAACTATCCTTGGTATAGTCATTATGAAAAAAAAAAACTCAAAAATTTAAAAAAATAAAAAAAAAATAGTAATATAAAATTTTCAAGCATACAAATGTTTTCTAAATTTTAAATCATTCATTTATATGAGTATCATAATCAGTGATACATTCATGCAAATAAAGATTTTTATTGAAGAATTCATCATTTTCAAAAGGTACACGGAGGAAATGTGGCAAAAAGACTCGCCGGCACATTTTTGGAAAATAATAATAATATGTTAGTATTTTATTTAAAATACAGTCAGTAGTGTATCTTACTTCTGAAAAGTAAATGGAAACATTACTACAGCTACTTTTAACGTAAGATACTGTGAGTGGTACTACTGTTTCCTTGAGGTTTGGAGTACACTGGAGCACGCTGGTCCACGGCACTGCGCGGCGCGAGGCATGCTTTCGTATAACTAGTTGTAGGGTTGTACTTTTATTAATTTGTTAGTTCGGTTTAGTGGTAGAGGTATCATTTTTACATGTATTGCGTAAATCGTTGGCGACCACGAATCGCTCCCAATACTGATTGAAACATACATATTTGTTTTGGGTCCATGTAGCGTACATTGCAGTCGAAATAATTACTTAAAGTGTGGTTATATTGCAAAAAAAACACATAACTAGCGACCCTTTGCGCTTCGCACAAGAGTAATGAATATAGGTTTTTAAAAGAAATAGGCAATGTCATTCAGTGAAAATGAAACATTCGATTGGTATAATGTACTGGGAGCGTTGTTTTGCGGCGCCTATTATATAATTGTGCAGTATTCGCGTTCTTCCCGATGGCTTGTTGCGCTGATTAGACTGACTGACAGAGTTTTATGCTCTATATGTTTTCCCCTAATAGAATTGGCAAAAACTATGTCGATTGAGTGGTTGGTCATTTTAATGTGTACGGTGTAAAATATGTTCTACGCGTAATGGTAATGAAATTGACATTTGCCACCAAAAGTATTTCAAAATTAAATCTTATATAAAATTATAAGTTATTGTAATGAATTTAAATTTATTTAGAATTCTTTCTTAATTTTATGCGCTTTTGCACGTGTAGAGATAGATTTTGTCAGTTGGTCAGTTAAGGTGGTCGAGTGTTTTCTATATTAGTTCTTATTATCCTTATTTTTAGAGTTCTGTTTTGTTCAAAAATTAATATATCTGCGTCAGTGCGGTGTGGACGCGGTGGCGGTGCCCAGCGAGTTTTTTAAAGTTTTCTGACGACACTATGTCATACATTTTTATCTTTTTAATTTTCATTCTGTATATTTGTATGTATCCTCGTGTTCATAACAAGAGGGTTGTATTGCTAACATCTGTGTAAAGCAATTTTTTCTTTTGTTTTAAATAATGTACTAATAATAGGAAAATTTTTAAAGTTGTAAACCTAAATTGGTCATAAAATCATAAATCTAAATTGGTCATAGTGATTATGGATGTTTTAATATTTTCTACATACTGTTTACTCTAATGTAGTTAAAAATTCGGCGATTAATTGGTTGAATGATTTTATTTCGATATTGATATAATGTATTGTGATTGGGTTGTTTAATATTGATTATAGTTTTTGTGTATCACCTGCTGAACTAGCTTTTTCTGTTTTTTTTATTATTATTTTATGTTTTAATGCAATCACCATTTTAGTTAAATTTTAAACCCATGTAGCTTGTCACAGCCCCGCACTGACATATCGGTACTGTACTATCAAACCTACCCGTTTTGACATTTAGTTTCGCGGGCAATTTTGGAGCCCAACGAGGGAGTAAATTTGGCGCCCAACGTTTTTCTGATTTCAGTTTTTTTTAATTCAAATTGTCATTATAATCTAATGAGTTTCAGAATATTTTGTATAATGTAGCTTTTTGAATACTATTAATAGATTGTTCGTGAAGATAAATTCAGTTAACGGGCTGCTGTCAGCGCGTTGTTAGCAAGCCAACCATTTACCAAAGCATTGTGTAAGCATTACTACCGTGTAATATGTGTATGTCCGGACGTCCGCCTCATGTGCTCAGTCGTTTTTATTTTATTAAATGCACTGCTATTTTATTTTTTTGGTTTTTTATTTTTTCTTTACTTTTTTTGCTTGATGCCAGTTGAATTTTAGAATGAGAAATTGCAGCGTGCTTGCAATTCTGTACGCCAAATGTTTAATTACTTAGTTTTTAGCTTTGAAATCGATAGTACAAAGTTACATATGACTATGAATATGATCGAATGTTATAAATTGAACTAAGGTGATGGATTTTTAACCTATTAAGGTTAAACCACAGATATGGACAGAGGATAGTCGGTCATTTAGCATGACCACTTCGCTACACTTTACTACTTTATCGATACTATGTAGTTACCTCCATGTTAATCGTCTGGCATGACCCTCACGTGCTCAATTTAATGTTACTTTCCGCAGTTCTGCAACTGCTAATATTACTAAAGCTGAATAATTGTCGTTAATGCGCATTTGGATATCACACCTTATTTGCAGCAAGTCTTACAATTATCGCTTATAATCTTGAGATAATCAGGTACAATTTTCTCATTTACTGTGCCAAATTAATTTTTGTTGTATGTTGCATTTTAAGAGTAAACAATTATAAACTAATTGTTAGAGGTGTGTAGAAGAAATTGATGGTTAACTTATTCATAATTGACTTTAATCATTCGTGCCGTAATAATTGTATTCGGCGCAATGTGTCTAGTGGATACTGAGGTTAAAATTTCTAATTTGGATAGTCATTAGACATCTGATTTTGATGCTAAGGTCTTTTGGCCTTTTTTCTGACTTTTCTCGACGTTTAACACTCCTTCCGTTGTATGAAGTACTCAAGAACACCTGTCAGGTATATGGTGAAACGCGTTGTTTTCAGGTTTACTACAATGGATGTGTTGGTCCTTTGAGCAATCTATGACATTAGAAAGCTACTTTTTTCAGTATCAAATTCCCAGGTTGATCAAATTTTCACTGTTTGGAGGCCATACTTAGAAATAGAAGACCAAAACTTGATTACTAATGATTGCCTACGTTCGTACCGTTTGCAACTGATTGCTAGGTGATTTACAACGAGATATTGGTGTTGCCGCCTGTTATCGACTTCAAAAGAGACAACAAACGTGGTTATTAGCCGTTTCAAGCAGCCCCTAACAAAGGCTTATTGAGCTTTTTTACTATTTTTAGATAAGAACACTTGCTATCGCGACATATCACTTCTCTTCCTTCGTGTAATTTAAATATACGTCGTCCAAATGTTAATATCCGGTTACTGCTGTTTTTTTTTTTCAGTTATCTCGTGTAGCGACTAACCATTATTGCATACGAGATGGCGCCTTTTTTAAATCCTCATTTTAGAATTACCTACTTCTCTATCTAGTACCTAGTATCGTTAATAGGAATATCCTAGCTATTTAGTTATTCATTGTTAATTGCTTAATTATTTCTGAAATATGTATAGTTTTTATTAATATTTTCTTTAGTGTCCCGCTAGATGTTTACCTATAGACAATTCTATTTTCATTACACTGCAGTCCCAGTGCCTTGGCATTTTATATTAGTCTATCAATGATGGGAAGTCGCATACGAATTTGTATTTTAACTACTTGACAACAACTATATGAAGTGTGAACTTATAGCTTAGACTAAATTGTAAATAGATATACCTAGAGAAGAGATATTAATTGTAATATACCTATTATAGAACCCATAAAAGAGGAATAGGTAACATTGACTTATGAAGGCTAAAATGAAGTATACAATATTCAGCGATTGAGAATTTGCCTCGTCATCCATGTGTTGCATAACATTTTTTCTCGGTAGTGATAATTGTTGGTGGTAACTTCTAAATGTATGATGCAGCCTCTTGTGCCTGATACATAACCATAGAGAGACACAAGCATGATACTTTTATGGGTAATAAAACCTATCGGATAAAGAACTAAATTAAAGGCTTCTCCTTTATACGGTCGTTTGATTTAGGTTGGTTCTTAAGTGATGAGAGGCTGCCTTTATGAAAAGTGAATGTTGATGTTTGATGTTGCCAGTGTTTGAAAAACTTGTTACATTTTGATATGCTCCCTCAGTGCCTATCAATACGGAGTATTCTATTATTTGTAACGTTTTCACCGGTACCAGTTGCTAGATAGGTTGCTTTTAATATAAGGGAATGAATGTCGTAATCCGTGGTCATATTTTGTGCGTTGATTCGATGAAATATATTGCGACGCAAACTGTCAATTCATTTAAAGTTTGAAAATAAAAGGCTAGTATAAATCGCGTGGAGTTTCGAGTTTTAATATAGACGTTGTTGCGTTTTGTTCATGCTTTTGTAAAGTGTACATTTGTATTGTATAGATTTGGATAACTGTAAAATGTATTATGTATTTCCTTTTGTAACCCTGTATAGAGATAACGTTGCCATCTCCATACATCGATCCTCTGGTTGTATTTTCATTGACACGGTAATGTCCTGTAGATAGCACATCGTTGCTTAAGACATTGTCAGCGAAAATATATTGCTCAATACTTGTGTGGAGGGCAGAGCTGCAGCCACTGCTTGTTGAGGAGACCAAAGATTTAAATCTAGAGACGAGCCTTCGTATAAACGCTTATTTGTGTACAGAGTTAGTGACTTTTAGTACCTAATCTAACTGTAAGTATATAGATTTAGGTGGGTCTGTGTGAAAAGTTAGGGAACGTTGATGCCAAAAAATCCTTTTTCATTTTAATATAATTATAGTCGATGGTGCAATAACGTGGTACGCTTTGTTACATATTTGCAATTGCACGATATCAGCAACATATATATTTGGACAAACGAAATTTCTTTATAAAGTGATGCAGCTAGGGAAATATGTACCTACTTCTAGGGTAATACTTGATTTGGTTTGATTTCTGAAAACAAAGTGAAAGTTACTTCATGTGCCTTAATAAGTGTAAATGCTACACTAGGAACACTTGTAAGGATATAAATATGCTTCACATTATTCATGTCCGTAAATTGTTACAACTTTTTATATTTTTCGTAAGTAGCTTTTAACACCGTGTATATTCATTTTACTGAAGAATGTTTAGCTTGTTTGAAGGTATTGGAAATGATCTACTGGATTGGGAAGGGACTTATGAAAGTAGGTGATATTAAGACAGTTATGCGTGTATGTAAGCTATAGACATATCTTTAACAAAATGCGGTCAATTTTCTTAGGATCTTATCACTTGATTTAAATCTTTGGAAAATAAATCACAGTCCACTCGTAGCGTAGCCATGTATATAGGCGTACTGTACTTACAGATTGTAATGTATACAAACATACATAGTGATTATATAAAAGGTATTTTTGCATGACTTTAATATTGTAAATGTCCGATCATAGTTTGTGGCTTACTTATATTATTTTACATCGCTTGTTCGGTGTCATCCCACCTGAGTATTGTCATTTTGTTCACTCAAATGCAGAAATATTGTAAGTGAGCCACATTCGTTTGTTTGCGACGCGTGCGTCACCTCTCTGTGCAATAATTTTTCTATACGAGAGTTATTTATATTATAATGTTGCGTAGTGCTGGTAGTGTGTGTGTATTGTCCTGCAGAGAGGCCAGTAGCCATTGGTGTGTCCCGTAGATGGTTAGGAGTGGAGTTTGGACTCAAAATGCTTTATTTTTCCGCGAAAAGCTAATAGCGAGTAAATTATTCTTCTAACTTTTAATATTAACGGAATCTAATAGAATTTTTCAATTGTTAACTTTATCGATTTAACTCGATCTATTATCAGGATTTTTGAATTGTCACATTCCGGAACCCATTTCTCTTCGACCGTAGCTGACTCATATTGCGATAATTTTCTTCGACTTTGGTATAAAGCACCGATTTTAACTCCCTTAGGATACGAATATAAAATACGTTTTAAAATTAAATTATATTGTAATGTGCTTAATTAATGTTGAGTCCTCTCCGAGAATCCAGATTTAGTGCTGGTGATGTTCTGCGAGGTATTTTCTTGATTGAAATAATAAAAAAAAGTATTAATATAATGCCAGCCAGTATTAATAATGCAGTTTTGTAAAATGCAATGTTTGTGATCAAGATTTTAAATAGGATTAAATTTTATATTGAAATCTGATGGTAATTTCTTCGTATAATTACGACTATTTAAACTTTCCTGCGAAAATGATTCAAGTAAATATTTCACAGAACATCGGTCAATGATTGAAGGCGAATTAATCGCAAACAAGCTACCTCCTCGCGTTGAACACCAATTGAATTTAAAATTTATTAGATTAATACGTTTACAGAGCTCTTAATAATGTATCTTGGTTGAATTTATTTCTGTGCACTTATCTTGTTCTTAATCAAGTGTTGGTAACTTAATTTGTGAAGGTTTAGTACCTAACTATTGTGATTTATTGCAACTGCGAAACATTCTTACAAAAGAAAAGTAAGTCCTCTATTGGATATGGAATCTATAATTTAAAAATGCCATGCAAATTGTGGTTACCTATACAAAAAATAATGTCAAAATATTCGGATAACGCGAGCGATCTCTGATAAGTAGTATTCATGTCTACGCTATATCACTCTATATTGTGGTTAAATGGTCTACCGGTGCAGATTTGTTAGCACAACAACTGAAAAATATGCAACTCTTGTGCCTCGTCTCACCTGCCAGTTACCCTATCCTAATGGCTTAGGTAGAGGCGTTTAACAATAGGCTTGTTCCAAAATAAGTGTGATATACCCGGCAATATTAAGTATATTAAAAAAAGGAGATACTGTCTACCTGAGTAGTTGAGCCTCTAATCTCATCGGCAGACTAGCGTGAATAGCCAGCATCAAGGAAAAAAAATAAAACCTTAAATTAGAAAAAACAAGAGAGTCAGTGTATTATTAATTATACCTACTACTCAAATTCGTTTGAGGTTTGAGTTAGCTTGCATATTATCCGATTTAAAACGAGTTGAACAACTTGACACATTTGTATGATGTTTTCAACAGTAATGTGGACTTTGATTGTAGTCGTGTTTTAATTGATAATGTGTGAAAACTTCAGTTGTAATCTGATACCAATCCGATGGGCGGAGATTTGCCTGGATGTAACTATCAAAACAAGTTAGTCAGACTCTAGTCTAGATCTACGAAAGTTTTAATCCTGGTAGTAGTAACGTTCAAGGTTCAACGGAACAGAATCATTACCTCATCGTGAATGTGGATTAAATTACTGAAACATGTCATTCAAACAAAATTTCTTACGTTTGATCATTAATTTACGTATAGCAATAATTAATTCTAAAGTAGTAAAGGTAATCTAGATTGTAATCGATACTAAATTGGGACCATTTTGATCACGAAAATTATTTTGAATCATTAACCTATGTCCTAGATTGCGGACAATCTTGCTCATCGGATCGGTTCGGAGTGATTCGGTTGGTAGAAGCACTTCCATGAAGCGTAGGACCAATCCTTTTGTACTTTACACACAAATGTATAGAATATCGTATTGGCCTTCAAATGTTTCTTAAAATTTTGATGTTTATATACCTGTTCATTGTTCCTTTCAACAAGCATGTAAGAGCATTTATTGAAACTTATAAATTAATCTAAAACAACCAGATTTATTGTTAATAATAAAATTAATAAGTATTGAATATCTTGCTCCGAACATGTACTAATACATTTTAAGATTACTGTAAAACATCGCTTTGGCCGTTTGAAATACATCTTAAGTTTATTTCATAAATCAGTTACAAGACAACCAACATCTTATAAGTACCTATATAAGCGCATAATTAAACAGGAAAGATAATGAATATAAATAATATGCACAGTTAAAAGCAATTTCCATATTTGAGGCGGTTCTTACTCCTGTTTTAACACTTAAAAATATAAAATAATGTTAACATGTGTCGCAGATTGCTTTAGACCAGCGAATTATTACAATGTGCAGATATTTAGTTAATTCTAATAACAGTTTATGTGAATTGAGAATTATAGTGATTTTTTGATATGTTGGTATTTATTTCTTGTACCGCCGTCAACTTTGTTTCATACCTATATAATCAGCTCGAAGGACCAAAAATTGCAATGAATGTAGGAGAGACTATTGCATACTGAGAGATATTAGTTGATATTATTAGTTAGTGAAGGGACTGTCAAAGTAAGGCATTTTATTTTACGTTTATCGTTTGCTACCCCTTAGGAGTTGAGGGAAGGTCGTAGCCTCTTAGCATAAGTATTTACAAGGAGTGAAGATAAAATAAAAAAGTTTACATATTATAAAAATACATGTCTAGCTTTATTAGTTATATCACAATATATAATGACGACAAATTGCGAGCGGTTGCAGCTTGTTACTGCTTGGTGGCGGCTTCGTGGAGTTTCTTTTGGACTTCCTCGGCCTGTTTCACGAAGTCGTCGTAGGCTTCCTTGATCTTAGGAGCCAGTTTCTTGTTGGTCTCCTCCATATTGGCTGCTACTTCCTTAGCGAGCTTCTGGGTCTCCTAAACCATAAACAAGACTTGATATAAAAACTGTATTTAAGTTCTGAGTTGAACGTAACCGAAAATCTAAGGATATGGAAAGTCTTCTGGAGTGATCAAAATTCCTTTGACAGGCATCTTTACCGATTTATGACTAGAGGCATTGTTTACCAATATAGTGTTCCTTGTGAAATAAAATAGTAAAAATAATATTGAAGGTTTATATTACCTGTACGGTGGTCTGGACAGCGGCTTGCAGCTTGTCTTTTAATGCAGCAGCCTGTTGTTCTACTTCAGGGTGTGCCTTACGGAGATCTTCAGCGGTCTTCTGGATGTTGTTGCGGGTGGCTTCCAGCGCCTCCTTTGCCTTGCCATTAGCGTCGTTCAGCTGGAAATCAGACATCGAGGTTAATAAGCTTCAATATAAAAGACTAGAAGTCGCCGGCGGCTTCGCCCGCGTAATTTTCCCGTTTCTGGAATATTTTTTTTTTGCTGCTCTTCTCCTATTCATCATAGCATGATGTTATATAGCCTATAAGTTTCCTCGATAAATGGACTATCTAACACTAAAAGAATTATTCAAATCGGTCCAGTAGTTCCTGAGATTAGCGCGTTCAAACAAACAAACTCTTCAGCTTTATATATTACGAGTACTTGGTATAGAGTATAGATGTTACGTGTCAAATTATACAGAAAGTCGAGATCGATTCGAACCCCAAAAAGTAACTTAAGCATAATATCTATAAACAATAAAAGTTACATCATCCATAAAACAAAAGAAATGACTCGTTTATTCTAATTTATCTACAGTGGTTCAAAATGAGCGATAACCGTTAACTTGCAGTAATCTTTGTCCGAACTGACCCTGACATTGGGTTGCTGATAACGCAGAAAGGTGATTGTAATTATTTTACAACTGATCTGCACAGCTACGAGATATTAAGTACTACTAAATCTCAACGAAAGACAAATTCGTTTAGATGTATCCTTTAAGTAATATTTGCAGAATTGTTCGTCAAGTAATATGAGCAAGGTTTTATTTGGTTAAGATTTAATATGGTGGATGAAAATATGGCAAACAGTTATTAAATCTAAAAGACTTACTGCGGTCTGCAGGCTTGAGGAGAGTGCGGACAGTTGCTGGAGTACACTGTCGGAGCCCTCCTTTAAGGCCTTGCTGACTTCCTGCGAGTTTTTGCTGTTGACGAGCGCGTTCAGCTGCTCACTGAAGGTCTTCTGGAATTCTTGCGCGTGCTTTTCCAGGTCTTGCAGCGCGTTGGGAGCATCACGGCGCACTATTTGCCTGCCAGAAGCCTGCAAAAGACATCAGTTTAATTTCCATTTGTAGGATGATCCAAAATTAAGATCATTCAAATGGTTGATAATTTAACAAAAAATATATGACAATTAAGTACGTAAATATTGAAAAAGTTTATTTTATTGTATTATGAGAAAAATATTTTTTAAATTGTGAAAATTAAAAATAAAAATATTCCTACTCACCAGAGCTAAGCAGGCGATGAGAATCACGAATTTGGCGGCCATTGTGTGATCGATAGTTCGACTAGAGCAGCAGGCAGTGTATCGTCCAGGAGCTGGGAGACGAGTGTGCTGATCCACGTCCGTCAGCCGATATATAAGTGGTTGGGAAGCGTCGCGGGGCAGGCCGGACGGGGGTGATGCAAAACTTTCCTGCACTCGACAAACACGACGCGCCCTTCGCCCTGTTGATGACAAACGGTGCAAACATATTAGTAATTAGGTGATTTGCTATTATGACATTAGATAATACGGCCCTGACCCGAGTTCTACTATTATATCCGGGACCGGACACCCCTCGAACTTCATCTACAGCTGTTGATTTGTACGCATTTTGCATGCATCTTCATCAAGTGTGCATTCGTATAGAATTGTGTTTGACAGATGATGCGATAGGTGTCTAGATTTTTTTGTAAGGCTATATTCGCTCTGTTTTGTAATTATCAGCAAGAGAAATTGTATATGTTATGAACGGCGTTATTTCAGTAGTTTAGCATTTCTATGTTATAGTAGTTATTTATGTCACTTAGGTATTTTATGTAATGCCACAATTTACATTCGTGTTAAGGTCCAAAAAATCAAAATAGTATTTATAAAATAATTATTTCTAAAATTCTTCAAATTAAGTTATACCGTTATAGACGTATTTTTTTCCTTGAGGTAATTGCGAAAACAATACCTTTAGATATTACCAGTAAAGTGTTAGTTAAATACACGTACCGAAAATAAAATACTACGAAGCTTTAAGCTTTACAATGTATTGTTGATAAGGTGAGCGAAATAATGATACTTATGGCTTATAAATATTTTTGTGCCCAATAGAAAATCTTTTCTATATTATTTTTTCTGTTAAAATATCTTTTTCCGAGTAGGTAGTCAGGTAAGGCTATTATATTTGACTATTTTTTTGGACCTGTGGTAGCAAGCGGAAAGGTTGGATTAGATAGTAGGTACCTCCTTCAATAATACAAGGTAGGTAGGTACTTACAATGTGTTTAAATTGAATAGTAGCAATTCTTTTTTTTTCCTAATTTGGAACAAGTGAACACAACAAGGGTCATAATTATTATTTTAATAAGTTTGTAGAGATTCGAAAATTGTGCATCTTCATGGAGTTCGTTATCTCATGTTTATTTGTTTTATTAAAATGTAATTGTATCGTGAACTTTGCATCGCAGCTGTGCAGTTCCGGTTTAGGTATTCTTTACTCCATTATTATAATGATTCATACAAAATAATATTTCTCCTTATTTTTTTATTAATTTTTACTACTATTTATTTATGTAAGAATTACTTAATCTTAATTAAAATGTGTATTCCTAGTGTAATCTGTGTAATTTTTTAAAGTGAGTGACGGCAGTGTGCACTCATATTCATCCTAACCCTGGAGGTAACTACCCCGACAGGGGTAAATCAACTATTCTAAGGGGGTAACGAAGGACCAAATTATAAGGATCGTAAAATAAAAAAATACAGTAAAAAGTAACTTGTATTATTTGTTTTGATAACATTTTAAAGACAGGTTAAAATCATTTTTTTTCTGCGGTCACAGAAACGATATTGAAAAGGTTAAGAACCACTGTCCTAACTTAACAATGCTGCACCCAACATCCATCGCCGTATCCTGTGTTTGGGTGTATCCTTATTGAATAATGACAGCAGTCCGTTGTCAATTGCTGTGTAATTGCTGATAACCGGCAGTGAACTGCAAACACCATCTGTTTTGTTTGCTACCGGTTAGTTAATTAGTACAGGCAATTAGCTGCAACTTATTAGTGGTCTATAAACATTTGTTTATACTACGTTGACCTAGTCGAAGGTCAGTTTGACCCTTAGGACGACTCATGGTCATTCGGTCGGGTATACAAAGATATAAATAGTATATCTTTTGTCACTGAACTTCGAAACTGAGCATAGTTTAGGGCCTAAGTAGGGTCTGTTAGATGGTGCTGTTGTATACTTCAAGGGACCAGTAAAACTAACTCTTTATTTTGGACTTTTATACATGACTGATGTTATGATAAGCATAAAGGAAATGGTCTAGCTAGACTAAAAGTTCGCAAACATTTTTTCCCGTAGAGCACTTCCTAATTGCTGTTGCCGCGTAGACTCTCTGAACCCCCCCAGAACGCTGAACTTCTTAAAACATTGATAAGACAATTCAAGCCAACATTTTAAATCTACACTATCGAAATCAAAAATCGTGAACCTCTATTTATTTGTCACCCCAACATATGATACACCACTGTCAATCCTCCTCTGGACGGCTTTGGGAAAAAGTAGTCTAGACTAACATATACGTCGATAGACCTAGCTCTAGGATTAGATATAATTCTGCAAGGTAGATTACCATAGGAGTACTAGGTACTATAAGACGATTAAAGTCATCGTTTTACCAATATGGCGCTGGTTCACGACACACTGGACACGTAACACTCACAGAATACATAACAAAGCAAATAATAGAAGAATCATACATGGAAATGCTATTTATAGATTATATTTATGATCGATAATAGTATTTGCGTCGTATTACGAATAATAAGGATCTTTTGTACTTTTGTTTTCCTATCTACTTATTCTTTTGGGAATTAGAAACGACCTTTTATGTCGTTAGATTGGTACCTACTTGATTGAATTATTTATTTATTTGTATGTCACCGCTATCGAGAAGTTACATAAGGTATAACTTAATGCCTCATGGCATCCTTTCATTGTTGTTTTCTTCAATTATTGTTTACGCCTTCTGTATTTGAATAGAGGTGCTTGTAAGATTTAATGGAGAGGACAAATATCTTAATATGTCTATACTTTCCTGTTAGCTATGGCCATTCAATTTATTTCGTATTTAAATATTAACAGTAAGTAAGTTGCATTTGGTAATCAAAAGCCGCGACTTATCTTACATACCTACATAACTCATTAAATGTATTCGTATTAAATTTTAAGCATACGGATTTTTATCTGTTATTTAATGCTAATCGATTATGAAAAAACTGCAAATAAAATGTAACAAAATGTTATTGCTCGTAACCAGAGGAACCTACCTAATAAGTAGGTAAGTACTTACTATGATAATACTGTAATTGTATTCATAGCAAATGTAACATTTCCATTGTTTTGGACTTGTGGTTAATGGTTTGTTTACGAAGACTGTTGACCATTTACAAATTGTTTGTTATTAATGACTCAGAAGTCCTAAAGTGACTCTACATCTTACAATGTTATTTGATAACCACTGTTTATTATTACATTTAATATAATTGGTTATTTAATAAGTAAATGGAAAACAAAACAGATGCACACAGTAGGTATTTTGTACAAAAATTTATGGCTGTACTCTTCAAGCTTCTAGTTTTTTAAACATCAGAGAGTGGACAGTAAAAAAAAAGATCGTTGAAACGGAGTAAGTATACGAACTTTATTGCTAGCTAGCCATTAGTCATCAATAGGTGGTCAATCATAGTCATCAAGGTACCTAAGTACCTACTACTTGTGCTATCAAATTGGTAGGTACATCATATGAAAAACAAGTCCCCATCCATGCTTAGTTTCGGTACACTGTTTGCCTATTTTCGCGCAGGAAAAAAACCGTTTCTCGAAATAAAACATCCTAGGGCCGTCCTTATCACTTTTGCTACAAGCATGTCAAATTTTATCTAAATTTATAGAAGCATGAAAACAAGCATGCCAAATTATCTTTTATAGAAGATGCATGATATAACAGATCGATAGACAACAACACGAAAATAAACAAATAAATAAACAACCAGGGCAAGCTAAATAAAACCGAATAACAATTTGGGTCTCTACATCGAAAACAAACTCTATCTACACTATGATTTCCAAAAAATATTCAATGATCAGAATTTTTTACTTTCAGATTTGTTATAGATTAATAAATAAATACAAAAAATGTCCTACCTGTAAGGTTAACAATAGGCAATATAATGATCGTGTAAATAAGCAAATGAAAAAAAAAAAACAAAAATAACGATCTACCTGTAAGGTTGGCAATACGGTCAGCAACAGCAGTCAGTGGGACGACGATCGCTGAACAAAGGCTACTGGTGCAGCCGCCGCACCTGCTCCGTAACGTTTATTATTATGTCCGTAAAGGTAACCTGCTAGGGCTGTCACCTGTCAGTCGTTTCATATGTAATTAGATATTTAATATTTAAAAAAAATGGCGCTATTTCAGGTGTGTAAAGAAACTTCATTCAAACTCCAAATGTCACTCGCAAGCACACACCATTAAAAAATTGTATATTTGGCGTAGGTATACGAAACTATCTAACTTGCAATCTATGACGGGATATATACAAATTATATTCCACTATGTAATTTAACCATAAATAAAACATTACAATTTAATCTTATTAGCATTTATTGTACTTATAGTTTTCTTTTTTTTAAGCATCCATGGGTTGAACGATAAAAAAAATCCAAGAAACACTTATGGTAGGTACTTAATTTAAATTTGGAACAACACAAATACACAGCAATTAAATAAGTATGTAAATTACTCGCCATGGCAGTAAAACCTTAAAAAACATACAAACTATAAACAGCTTGATTACTAGTAAGTATATTTTATCTTTTGACCTAGGACTACAAAATCAGATTTTCCATTCATAGTCACTACATTATTAATAATATTAAAATAACAACGATAACCTGTGTTATTGTTTTGACATTGGAAAGGCATGTCAGTTGATATAAACGTGCTCGCAGTAATCAAGTGACAGTAGAAAGTTCAATAAATACTTACATAACTTTAACCTATGGTCACATTGTTGTTTTGCTTGTAACCAAAGCAAAATGGAAACAAACTTCATTTGTTTGTAAACATAAAACTGATGATTTATGGTAACATGCATTACTATTTATTACTTGGTAAGGTAAGGTGGGGTAAGACTAACACACGGGGCAAGACTAATACTGTCCTTTCTTAGTGTTCTACCAAAGTATATAAAGAATCCCTGAACAAATAAATTAATTGATTGTATTTTGCTTTTAAGTTTACTAGCTTAGACTCTACGTAGTCGGTAAGTAACACCAGTATTTTTTTTATTAAATAAATTGTGGCATACCAAAATCATTAGAGGCAGCCCTATGGTACCGTGGTGGTGACTAAATCAGGAGTGCTAGCTATTGTTACATTCGACGACACGCCCGTGACACTGCGTAGTATGCGGAGTACCTACCTCTAGGGCTGTCAAATATATTTACTGACTTATTCGCGTTGGTGTCAACGGTACGTAAAATTAAACAGAAATTAACCATGCTGCAGTTTTAGACGAGAAATATTTTTACGCTGTACACGATATTTTTTTTACTCTTTAACAATACAATTAATTTAATTTACAAAACATCGAAGGAACGACATTTGGTAATGTATTATGCAAATTCTATCTAAAATAAAATTAGAAAAGGATCGACAACCCTACTGGCTATCTGTCTACCTGTTGATTACAGACGAGGTGCTTTAAATGTATGTGTCAAATGGGTCGCTGATGTTAAATAACAATTGTTAATATGGGAAGGTAGGTCTATAATTCTTTATTGAAACTGCTTTTTTTATTTCCGGTGATTTATTGTTAATCGCACCGATTACAATCGCATAACACAAAGGGTTACCCTGACCGTACACGCCCTGTTTCTGATAGTAGCTTGAAGCAATCATATGCGATTGTGAACCATTTGCTTCAAACTGCTTTTGAATTGCGGTCGGATAGCAAGGAACTGCTTGAAGTTGCCGGCACCCACTGCTTCAAGTAACCATGTCCATCCCTAATCCGAGTAAAATAGGAATAGTCAATATAATTCGAAGTCGAAAGATCTCTTCATAAGTCATTATGAAAATAGTAACTACTAGAACACTACTATTATCTACTAGAAATATAGTTAAGTACCTACGTCCAAAAATATCTGACCCCTCCCCCCTAGGCGTCATAAAAAACAAATTTCCCGTTGTCCGATTGAGCTGAAATTTTGCATGCATACAATAATTTCATTTTTATATACGTATCCAAAATTTCAGCTCAATCGGACAACAGGAAGTTGGTTTTCAGGGGGGATTCACATATTTATGGATGTGACGGTACATGGGGGCTTTAACAGCTTTTCCCAAAGACGAGTTTCATTTTGAGTTTTGTTACTTGAAATTACTTTTAGGTTATTCAGTTGCTGGTTACAGTTATCTTTGTTATCGTAAGCGATATTTATCCACCGGGCGGCGTAGTTACTAATGTTTTATATTAGTAAGCAGCTAATCGGAATTGTCTATCGTTTCCATAATGGGTAGGACAAACAGATAATTATATTGATATCGTTAAGGGGATACTAGTGTACTTAGTAACTATGTACCTATAGGAATCAGGAATGTATAATTACTAGAGTAAGTGTATTTGTAATTTACTGTGGTTAAATTCTGACCATAACTCATTATCGGGTTCAGGATCGTCGTCAGCATTATGGAATAGATGGTCGCGCCATCTACGAATTAATTTTTAAAAGGCCATCCTGTTTCTCCTTAAGTATAATCTTTAAGTATGCCAAATATCAAATTCTTACGTGCCTGCATAGTTCTTAAAACAGTACCAAAAGTGAGCGACACCCTCTCTTTACATAATGGCCTTTATTCCATGAAAACTAACGTCTTATCTGGTCTTTTAGTAGCTCGAATAAATGAATTATTTGAATTAATACTGCAATGGGTTTGTGATGTGTTCCTTCCTCATTTCTGTCGATATGGAAGTGAAGCAATGAGGAAGTCGTTGATGGCGCGTGCTAAGATGCTTGTTTATACCTAAATTGATTAATAGAAAAATAGCTGGCATGGGTACCTACGGTAGAGCTGACTTAATCGATGCAGAGGGCAGACACTTTTTAGGAGGCCCTTTTACGAAGCTGAAAACTGAAAAAAATTATAATAAAAGAATTCCGTCGGATAACTAGTCAACCTTATTAGGAGGGTAATGTTCTATAAGTGTATGTAATGTAATGTATGTACAATTCTTTGGCCTATAGATAGCTATAGGCCCAATTACTGGACGGATTTCAACATGTAAGGTGTCATTGGATTCGTCTCTATTATGAGAGTGAAAATAAAGAGAATAATTAGAGTAAATTTTTTTGCAGCATCCTCCGAACTTCTAAAAAGCTTCAAGCAGTCGGTTCTTTTGTTTTTCTATTATTGAAATTAAATTATAATAAACGTCTGTAACTTGAACTCTAAGGTAGAGAGCGCCATCTATTGAAAAACACCCGAACTATGTATATTACATCGTTGATACCATTAGTTGATAATACTCAATATGTTTTATAGATGGCGCTGTACAATGACATTTGAAAATACCGCCAAAAATGTTCTTTTTACTAGTTATAGTTACATAACTTATTAAAATTATAATATCAATAATAGTTTTGTGATATCATAATTAGTACTAAGAAATTAACGACAGCATACCATACCGTATATACGTAGGAACGTAGGTAGCCACTTACTATACTGCTGTATTCCATAATATGTAGATGAAATAAGTTTGCAATATGTTGTATAGATGGCGTTATTACGAAATTTTTAATATTTGATATATTTTAGGTAAGTAGGTAATTATTACAAAATGATCAACAAAAAATATTAAAATTTTTCTCTTCTCTTTTAAAAATTACTAACGTTCCAGTTGTATCTATCATTAATATCACACCTTTTCAAATATGTAGGAATAGAAGTGTATGGGTGAAGATTGTACTTTTAATGAAATAAACAAGTTGAACTATAAAAATACGATTTATTCTAGTATTGTATAGGATTAAAGACTAAGCGTATGTGAGC
>LGAG01000246.1:101809-113922 GCA_001278395.1 Lerema accius
AGATCTAGGGGTCCAGCTATTCTTGTTTCCTTTTGTTTATCTGCCATTTCTAATTTAAAACTGAAAATTACATCACATAAAGTAGTACCTCCCTTTTGGGAATCGAAACCATGTCTAAGTACGTTATCATCATGTTAATAATACTTTTGAAGATCTATTATTACTGAAATATTAGTGCCAAATGCGACCTTAAAGTCATGATACTACGGTTGTGTATGCGTTCGAAAACTTCAACACAAAATAGCATCGTAAGATTAAAAAATTACTATAGTAACCACCCGCTTGCCTACGTTATCACTAATTGAACTATGCGGTAAAAAATATAAGGTAAGGTGGGGTAAGACTAACACACGGGGCAAGACTAACGCTGTCTATTATCTCGATACGTATAGCTTAAATACGAAATTCTTCAAGTCTGTAAGATAGAACAAACGTAAATGTTCCCGGCTAAAACACACACATGTCGTTTCTTCAAGTGCATATCGAGATAATAGACAGTGTTAGTCTTGCCCCGTGTGTTAGTCTTACCCCACCTTACCTTATACCAACAACTATTGCAAATTGCTGCCCATTTCACAACTAATTAAATTAAAAAACAAAGGAAGTACTGGTTGGAAGCTGAAGACAATAGTTTGTATGAAGCGGCTCTTTTTGCAGACGGTACCTTGAGATTCACCGCAAAAACCAAATTCTTGTCCAATTTCAAGCTCATTTAAGCATGTCACATTTACGCTTCGACGTAGGGTCACAAAGCGTTTGGGAGTTAATAGGATGTCTTTTCGTAAATATAATTACCAAAAACATTATTAATGATCGAAATGTCAGTTGCTACAAGTATTATGTATCTCTTTAAAATATTGGTTTTGTTTCAACGTTGAAGCAACTTACTTCTCGATATGTGTAAACATAATGACGTTTCCTAAAATCCTTGTACCTATTTCCTTAAAATCATTCACGAGGAAAACGAGTTAAATAGTTAACCCAGTCTTTATTGTGTTCTTAAAAAAGGATAAACGAATAATAGTTACTTCATTAGTTAAGTAATGTTTTAAGTGCAGACTTAAAAAGATTCCTAATTTTTCTTAAGGTGCGGTTTTGTAGAAGACTGAAGTTTTTGTTCGATCAAATAAAACGTGATACTTGCCTTAAATCAACAAATTAACTACTTAAAAAAACATTAAAGAAAGGGATAGAAGTGTAAAAAAAATTGTTTGTCCCATTTTTTCGGTAATTTCAAGGTAATCCTACTCGGAACTAAGCAGTCACTGGAAAATCATGATCTTCATTGACCAAAGAGCATGAAATCACAAAAAAGAACCAAAACATTTTGTTACTCGAATTACTTAAACGAATTGAATAGGAAACGACAAAGTATTTACTGTATTGTCAAGAATTGTCATAATTAATTAAAAACCGGTAAAAACTTTTAATCTTAATGACAAACATTGTCGGACATTGAAATGAAAATATTTCTTTAATTTAAAAAACTATAAGATATTTATCATATCCTTGAATCTGTAAATTACTCATAACGTTGAGTGCCTTGTTTTTCAGTTAAGATAAGACTTTATCTCCTAATCAACGTTATCAGTTAAATTAAAGGTGGGAAATTTTTGAGATTCACAAATAAAAGAGTGCGATAATTATTTGATTATTCAAAACCTGTCTTAATAGTTATTGGTGTTGTTAAGATTTATTAATTAACTACTACTAGACATTCAAAACTGGTTTATTTGAGACGGAAATGTTACATACAGCCTTATAAAGTTGCCTCAAAATACCTCATCTAATGTTGTTAGTAAAAATCTGGCCATATTTTATATTTGACATAGCCTCTTGTGTTAGTGACCTCAAAACAGTATTAAGTTACACATATACAGAGTATTATGTAGTTATAACAAAGTATGGGCCGAGCTGAGGTCGACGGCCGCGCCCCCTGGTGACTCGCAATCGAATCGCAGTGGAAGCTTGCATTGTGTTGCTAATTAAACCAACATGTTATTGTAATTTTAGTAACGCTCATTATTAGTGTTTTCCTTTCAAATCAAGTGGCTTGGCTACTTTGTGAGGCTTGATTTACATTGTATTACTACTTTAAAATGTTTCGTTTTATAAAATTCTGTTAGTATAATTAATTCGTAATTTATTGCAGCTTTCAAGGTCGATTAAAAGATTTGGTTTGCGTGCCGGATGACATAAATGCCCATATTCGATAAATAGGATGGCCTTTAACTGAAGTTACTATATTCTAAAAATCTACTGAATTGAACCGTCAAATATCAGCTCGTTACCTCAGTGGTGAGTGTCCATTAATCCTTAATAGATATGGTTATAGCTTCAAATCCTTTACGCGCTTTCAAGTTTTGTGTATAAAATCAAGATGTTTAATTTTATATCATTTCGTTAATAATAATTAATCATACCTTCCAAGGTTTTCTCTAATACGTGATTGTAAATTTAATTACTTATTACGATTTGAAGGTTCGGTTTGTGTATGACTGATGTCGAAAATGCCTATGACACATTCACACATGACCCCGTGTTAGAGGTCACAGACAGGAAAGGATTATGAATGCCCACGACGCTGAGAATGGCGGTTCATATTAATCAAACTAATTTATTTGAACGCTTTCTGGTCTTTAATATTATACTTTTTAGTTGAAAATGTAACAGGAAAGTTGTATTTTTTATGTTACTAATGATAGTTTTGTTGAAGGTCCACTTGTTTTTCGGATGAAATAGGCAAGGTGATGTATTTAGAGTAATTAAAGTTAACCGGTAACAGTAGCCATTTACAATAACTTATGTGGAGTATAAAGAACTTATGTGGAAAGAGTTACTTGTGCTCAGTAACGAGCCATTAATAGGTTGAAGTCATGATTATTTACTCAAGAGAGATAAATAAATGTTTTTAGATTTCTGTTAATCTACATTTTTCATTTCACACTCATTATAAAACCCGTTGAGCAACTTTGTTACTTAATTCAATCAATAATAACTGTCAAGCAATTTACTAGGTACTTAAATAAGTAAATATTTAACTCATAAATTAATAATATATAGTTATACTCGTACAAGACCTGTAACGAATCGTTAATTTAAATCAATAGCATAATTGGCATCTCTTGTATTGTTGCGTAAAAGGCGAGATTTATAGCCCGTTATTTAGTATTGTTTGGAACGCGGCGAGTTGAAGCGATAGATGAAAAGTCAATAGGCACATTTACTTTAAACTATCTATAAATCTAAGATAACTTGTAATGATTCACCTGGTTACTTTGTGTAATGTCAAAGGTGTTTGTAATGTAACGCAAATGACATGCTATATGCATAACACGTACAATACCTACGCACGTAAGCACTTAGTAAGTGGGCTGCTATCAATTTATTTCACATTTGTCTTGTTTGTTTTGAATTGTATAATGTATCAAGTCTACTTGTTGTATCAGAAGTATAAAAAATTGTATATATAAAATTGTCCAAAAAAAAAATTGCTTAAAATTTTTGCGTTTTCTTATAAATTTCTTTTTTTGCTAGAAAATCTATTTATCCTCTAAATTCATTACATTAATATTAAAAAGGTAGTGTAATTGCGTGAAAATAATTATAATCGTCATGTCACAACAGTAAGTACAATATTAAAAAGAAATTAATCGGGACAGTCCCATTACGACTAAACGCTGGGAGTTTCTACATACAAGTTTGTGTTTTCACTTTTGTGAACTATTGACAGAAAGAGAAAGATGTACGTATACCTATTATTATATCCATAGAACAAGGATGATCATTCGTGATTGTGCATTCAAATGGAATTCTTAGAACCTTCGCTTTCATACAACATTTTATAGTTTATGAGGTCTTCAACGATTTTTTACATACATTAGGTGGCAAATTGTACAATGCAAAAATGGATATTATCATTAAGGTCATTATAACTTGTAGGGCACATAAAACTTGTGCCCGTATGAAACTTTCATAGCTATAAAAATGAACTGGTATCTTAATAGTAGAACTGTAACGGTGTCAATTTTGTACATTGAATATTTTCTGTAAATTGTAGTGAAGTTAGGATTTTTGTTATCAACATCGGTAGAGAGAGTAGACTAAAAATTTATTTTAGTAATGTCTATTTATATGTCTCTATTTGCGTATTTATGGACACCATATTTCGGGAAACTTTTTTGTTTCCGTTGTATAAACAATAGGTGAAAGATCTAGGTACTGAAGCGTAACAAAGGTCCCCTAGTAGTAGGTAAATATAAAAATGGATCAGCATGGGAAATAGCTCCACGTTAAGCTCTTAAATATAGGCTAGAAAAGGGTTAAAATACTTTATAGAGACACAGTAATCTTACCGTTATATGTTAGTGAATCCTCGAGAAAGGCGAGCGAGCGAGTGACACCCGCCCCGCCCACAAGATGGCGCCCCGATCACGCCTGACTGAAACAAATGAAGAATAATAAAAAAAAATTCTTACACATAGCTACGAGTATAAACATAGAGAAAAAACCGGCCAAGTGCGAGTCGGACTCAACATTCCGTACCAATATTTATAAAAGAAAATCACGTTCGTTTGAAAAAACACGTTTGTTATATGGGGACCTGTTAATATTTTCATTTTTTATTTTTATTTGCTGTTATAACGACAACGGAAATACAGTATTTGTGAAAATTTCAGATTTCTAGCTAACACGGTTTATAAAATACAGCGTGGTGACAAACAGACAGACCGTTCCGTTTTTACCTTTTAGACACGGAGCGGAGCCCTAAAAAAGAAATGTCGCTGTAGCATGCGACAATTAACGATAAAATTTAAAATAGAATAATTAGTTACAAATAAGCGTTAAAGGCTAACAAACTATTATTAAACATCTTGACGACACGAGCACGAACAGAGCAAACAATAATAATTACTTAGCTAATTATGTTCACAACCGACGCGGGATATATCGAGCCCGGTCTTAACACAGCTGGGCCGAGTGATCAAAGGATTAGACCAGTTTAGCCACTCTGATGTAATTACTATGTTGCTAATATTGAGATCGTGCTGACATTACTGACAATAACTGAATTGCTTCGTGTTTATCAGTTAGGGCGGTTTCAGACGTAGCGTTGACGCGCTTCTAAGCTCGTATTAGTGTTGATACGGATAGAATGCCATTACCGGTTCGAGCAAACACGCCGAATTATGACAGTTTACGTGCGTCCAGATTTTTAAAGCGCGTATCATAGCGAGCGTGTAAGCTTGTATGCTGAAACGACCGTATACGCGCAGAAAAATACGCTAGTCTGAAACCTTACTTAGGCTTTGTTACCTTAGTTTGGTCGTGGGTGCATTGTCGCAGATAGTAGAAGAATATTTATACGAATATTTGGAAAAATTCCCCTATCCTTAATCACAAAGAGAAGGAAGAATTAATACACTCTATTCTATTTCATGCTTCCTGCAGAATATTCTCGAAGATATCTGTTTGCATCTGGATTCAGCAAAAAGGCTACAAATCGTGATATGATCCCATTCAAAGCATAATAATTTCTTCTCATTCCATTCTCCTATACAGTCTATTACAGGCACCAAAGCATTATCCTATTATTATGTTTATTACTTCTCAGATCCTTGTGAAACGAATCACACAATAATTCCGCTCATATTCATTTACGAGGACAAAGGGAGTCTTGTTACTTGTCACAGGGCTGACCCTCGCATGACTCATATCCTTACGCTGTCTATAACCGTAGACTGAATGCTTCACTCAGTTGCCGACTATATCTATAGCCATAGACTGTCTGCTTCAAACAGTCGCTATCGGCAGCTTGAAATAGTCGACGTTAGCAATTTTTTGAAGCGACTGCTTCAAGTTGCTTCTTTATAGCAATCTGATAGTAAGTAACTGCTTGAATATGAAGACACCGATTGCTTTTCGGCTAGGTTTTAAACTTATTTAGAATACTTAAGTATTCTGTTTTTAATTTTAAATATCTACTTGTTACTAATATATGTAGTATTTTCTATATTGTTTGTACAGGATTTTTTGTTTGTATTTTATTAAATTATTATTCAACCCGAGTACCTGTCCGACGGGTTTTATTTGCCTATTTTTATGAAGTACTTATAGCTGACATTTTGCAACCCAACGCGAGAAAATAATACTTATTTGATTATTAGCCGTAATTATTAATGATATTGTATCTGACTTGACATTCAGATTCTTTGAAGTGACCCTTTTTGACGCAACTGGCTAAATCGTGGTATTTAACAAATAATTAATTTTATATTTTCATTTTTTCATGCTCTTCTTGTTTGCAAAAATACGTTTAGTTAGTGAGTTCTATCGAACTATAAAAGCATTTATTAATTTTCAAACAAAATAAAGTGACAAAACTTTTTGTCAGCGCTGTGACAGCCCTAAGGCTACGAATCATAAAGGAAGCTATAAACGACGATGGGGTACAGTGCAGAATGGATCGTTAAAGAGTTATAACTCTTCAAACCTGATACACACGTGTGTAGAAGCTATTCACAGACACTTATGTGTACAGGATGACAGTACTTACAGCGTATACTCGAACATGCATTCTGAACATGATTTATATTTTACAAGCTACATAAGTACATGTCGTTTGTCTTGCTGTGTTAGTAGGAATTTTAGAGTTAAATAGCCGGAGTAATCACGTAACATACACAAAAAAAACTTGCAGGCAAATTGAGAAGCTCTTCCATTTTGAAGTCGGTTAAAAATATAGAGCAGTTTGAACCAACCTTTTTTGTAAATTACTTGATAAAGCTTAATTAAAACAACATAGGACAACGAAACTGCTATAGTTAAAAAGCTCCAAGCTTACGATAGAGCTTTTAAACTGTTTTAAAATCAAATTAAAACCATAATGTTAAAGTTTAAAGTACACATACGATATGATTTTTTAAATACTTATATCTATGCTTATAGTTTTCGAGTACTAATTTTTTATATGACATTGAAACTGTTAAGTTCTATAGAAAGTTTAGACCTTTTTAGGTACTTACGGCAGTTTAATTTTCCCACGTCGATATATTGATTTAAAACATACTTCATACAAAATTCTATGTAAGTATGTATGTATATGTAAACGCCGGTCCCCCAGCTTCCAGAGAGGGCTCGATTGCAAGAACGGTTGCGTCTCAAGTGTAGGGTTTATGTTGCAGGCAATAAAAAGTTATCGTCATTCAATCAAATGCCCAAAAGCTTAAATATTTGTAAAAGGTTGCAATAATTTTTTGGCATGGCTTAATGACTTATATCTAATGAAAACAGACTATCCATGAACAGAGTAATAAACACTGTTTTTATATGGTTTAGGCTTCTATCTTACGATAAATCAAAGCAGCGCGGCGGCAACACGTTCTTTTGTTTTCTATAACTAGTAAGTATTTGTGTAAGTTAAACAAAAATGTACAAGTTAATAGTTTCTGCAATAGTTTAACTTAATTTATCATTAAAATATAATCGTGATTTTGTATCCATACAAGAGTCCATTAAAGTCACAGTCATTAATTTTGTAAAGTTAATGATTCGTTGTTTCAAAATAATAGTCCGGGTCATATTTTGATTTATGGATTGGACTATGCCTTTTGATATACGTATTTTATTTTAAATAAAAATTATCTTTAATTTTTTACATCACTTTATGTTGTACCTACTGGATATTTACTAGAAATTACAAAAACATTTTGATTCAGATTGCTTTACTTATTTATAATACCGACCTTACAAAGTTAAGGAAACCATTTTGTAAAGAAATATGACTTAAAAAAAAGTTGGGAATTTCGTGAAATTACAAATATTGCCCTTTCTCTGCGACATGCAGATCTGTCGTGCCCACACGAATTACCGATCGGTTATGCGCACAAGCGTGTCTTCATAAGACTTCCTTGTACGACGACATTGTATAGAGTTTTGGAATTCAATGGCTCGTATTCAATGAGGAATGCGCCTTCATTAAATACCTCCAATCATTTTGGTTGTCGTCATTTCGGTATCGCTTCATCATTACGATGCAATCAATTCGCTTAGCTTTATTGATTGATGAAATCTATTAATTGTCTGATTTTAGTAGATTGTGTAATCTAATCGAATTAATTTAATCTTTGATTGTTGCTTGAAAAGCTAGTCACCAACTTTAGTTTGCTGCCTACTTGGCGTAGCTTCTACTACGTAGCTTTATTATACTTTTGGTGTAAGTCTGCGTGAAGCTTAGGTTTGTCGACTGCTTCAAGTCGGGCCGCGCGCTGGTAGCAACAAGCAGTTGCGTCCGGTCGCAACGACATTTAGCTTGAAGCAGTGGATTCAACCATCGCATCGCAAACGCCTACTGCTTCAAGCCGCCAACAGGGACTGCTTCAGGCTGACTCTATAACCAGCTTTACAGCAGAAGCAGCAGATACACAATACACAGTATACAAACAACAAGTAATAAGAAAGAAGAAGAAATATAATAGTTACTGGTAACTGTCAATCAAATACCAGATCGTAAATAAGGTAGGACATTATACCCTACAAGGTAAATAGTACATAACTATATACGAAGAGGTACATAAGAGGGTAAACCCTCTAGAGATATGTATGTACAGCCTGCAAGACATTGCGTAAAGGCCTATCTTGCAGCGTAAACGACAATACTGTTTGAGCAACAATCGTCTCTCAACTGTTATCGAGATCATTTTGACATGCAATGAGCCTTAGTCACTCATAGGTCACTCAATAGTCACTCAAAAGTCACTCAAGAGTCGCTTGGAGATTGGAGACAAAGCATTGGGTAATGATAGGCCTTACTCAAATATATTGTGTCATCGAATTGGACAGTAGTGTTCAACAGGGTTACAAACATCTATTATTGATTATAGTGACGCACAGATAGTGCTAATCGAAATACAGTGATGCTTAGCGGTGTGAACCTTGGTCTTTCGAATGGAAGTTCCGGAGCTCAAACCCAGCACACACCTCTAACTTTCCAAAAGTTACGTGCGTATTAGAAACTAATTATCACTTGCTTCGGTGAAGGAAAACATAAGGAGACCTGCACACGTTCGCTATAAAGTTTTCAAAGGTGTTTTTTTAAGATCTCCGGAATTCGAGGGACATCGGAAGGAAAGATACATGAGTTTACGTATAAGCCCATTGCCCGGCTCTTATGTGAGACGCGGCATCGGAAGGACATCCGTATCCACTAAAAACCTTTCTTGTTATTGACTTGGCCTAATGCCTTACAGTCTTCATGTCGACCCCGCTGGAGTAGCTGTGCGATGTCTGCTATCCAGTCTTGACCAGCGTGGTAGAGTATGACTACTGACTGATACTGTGACTTCAGTCTTCAAACTAACTGTTATGTGGCGTTACCCTTTCTAAGTACACTGTGTCAACACGCTAATGGCCCTTAGATAATATTTGTGGAGAGTGATGTTGTAGATGTAACATGCGATGAGCAGGTAACATAACGACAAACAAATGTACATAAGATTGACCTAAAATCAGACGCCAAACGTTGGCTACTTTACCCGACTGCGGCAGACGGAGGGCAATGTTTTTGAATCAAATGTTTGTGTATTATGTATGTTTGAATAACTGAATGAACGAATGAATGATTGAATTGAATGTCAATGGACTTGTGTTTACTGTAACAGTGACAAAGGCTATATCCCTCACTTTTAATTTGTCCTTCCCCCTATTTTTGGTTATTTTTTGTTGGACTTTTTTACATCTAATTATTACTAATTACTAATCTACTAACACTAAATCGGATAGATGAGTAGATACCTAATCATAAATATGAAGATAATAAAAGCCAAATCTAATTATCTTAAAAAAATAGGTAGATAATGATATTTTACGAAAATAAACTGTGTGACGTCACTTCTCGGAAAATCGGCAACCACTACAATTATCATTAAATTATCTACAGTATTAATTTACTAACTACTATTATTATTATTATATTTATACACAAACATCGGATGCAAGAAACAGGTAAAACATTATTATAATCTAAGAGGTAAAATGTGAATTTCGTGACGAAGCGATATTTACCTGAATAGCGAAACGCAATCAAGCGACAATGACCTATAAGTATGGGGCATAGTATTCAGCTTAGAATGACATGTAAAGAATGTGTGAATTAATGAAATTTTGTGAAAGAGTAGTCGCCTATTCATTTATCGTCTCGCGAAAATTCTTTAATTCATAGTTATCAATTAACATGTTAATGCTATGCCAGTGGTATTTAAATGCCATATTAATATTACATTAATGCTTTTTCAATGTTATTTTTATCTCAAACTCGTAATCATTATCAGAAAAATAAAATGCCTGCATTATACTTGAAAAGAAAATTAGTATTCATATTATTAATTATGTATATTATGTACTGATTAGGTAACAGTTAAAAGCAACAAATTGATAATTATATATGCTTATTGCTATAATTTTATAGCAATTCTAGCAAAATTTAATAAGGTACCACAAAGGATTGCGATTCGAATGATTACGTCAGCTATTTCGATTATTGCGCGAACTACAGAAATTAAGTTACCGATGTGGGTGCGATAAACATTGCACTTATTAATATTATTGTTATTGAATGTTGCTGTAATACCGAGTTTTGTAATAAATGTAAAAAATTGTTTCACTTACGGTTTCAAGAGAAATCGCAAATATTACGCAACACAATTATTAGCAGGTTAATGATTGAAATTAATATGTAGATTGAAGTTTTGCTTTTGCTTTATTTATATATTTTTATATATAAAACCTAGCGTCACTGAACTTCTTTTAAACAGCTAGACCGATTTTAATAAAAAAACATTTATTTAAGAGTATTTAAGAGGACAGTTTAGGACAGGAAAACCCAAACTGAGTAGGTACTACAGAACTTAGGGGTTCCGTAGAATGGTAATCAGGGTTCCGCCAAAGGTATTAAAAAAAATGTTCTGATATAAATTTTAGTGTTGATTTATAATCATTTCATATAGGGTTCCATAAAATAAAAGGTATTTTGTTGGACTATTTTTTTTGGTTATCTGTAAAGTTTGGGAAGCCCTGGTTTAGGAGCACAATTGGACCTATACCTACTAGCACATAATGGCTATTAAACTACTTTTTTACATCGCTTCTTACACACTTCTTAAAGCAGTACAATTTCCAAAGAGTTCAGTGACTAACACAAACACACGTGCATCAGACATTAAACAATAAAGACAAAGAGAGATAAAAATAATGAAAATAATTGTAGTGTACTATTTATTTAAAAAGATGTGCGGGGGGTTCCTTTCCCCTTTCTCCTCCATATTAAAACAACTTTACGAAGTGGATTCAAAAAAAAATTAAAAAAAAAAAAATTTGACGTGCATAAGTTACATTATACCTATCTACATGAATACATGACGTTGAATTTTTATAAGTGACCTTTTACCTAGTCAGTTTTAACTCTGACCACGGAAGGACACAGCTTCCCTACGGAAGTACTCGTAGTTACGTGGACATCTGTACCACAGCCAAGTATGTCAGTGGGGCGCTAACAGCGATGTAGCGGTAATATTGCACAATATTGGCTTTAAACCGTGTCGGTAACATATTGGTGTGTAGACAGATATTTATGATAGAACAGGGGTTATCTATGGATTCAGCTTATCTTATCTATACTATCTATATCTATACTAATAAATAAAATTGAAGTGTCTGTTTGTAATATTAAAATAACCGCTTTAAACTAAACTAAATGCATACGTATGTATACACGATACACATACTGAAATGACATTTAAAAAAAATTTTATCTGTCTGTCTGTCTGTCTGTTTGATCCGGCTAATCTCTGAAATGGCTGGATCGATCTTGACGGGACTTTCATTGGCAGACAGCTGATGTATCAAGGAGTAACTTAGGCTACTTTTTTTTACTTTTGTTCGGGCGTAGGTTTCCCGAAGCGAAGCGAGGGCGGGTCCACTAGTCTTTAATAAGCTTAGATTTAGGATTGGTTGTAAGTGTCTTTAGCTGACGCCTTGAAGGAATGAGTGAGTAAAGTATGAATTATAGGTGGAACAAAGAGTACGTAAAACTATAGTTGAATAAGTAAATTTTTATG
>LGAG01000246.1:115844-127017 GCA_001278395.1 Lerema accius
GGTTGACACTTACATTTCCTCTAGTATAATCTGTGTAATCGGCTACCAGACCATTCGTCTGATATAGAGACAGATAATTTAGAAAAAAATAAACAATTACTACAAATACTTATGATTGATCAGTTGATACATAATTTCAATTTGTCTGTATTCTCTACTATTTCACTGGTGATCCCCTAGGGTCCCTAGGGGTTAGCGAACCAAACTTTGAGTAGCCCTGTTCTATAATCAAAGTGGGTGGACAGCGGGGCTTTCGATGTTGCATTGTTTAATATACCATCTAATGTTTCAATTGAAGTTCGACTCAGATTATTTGAATTGATGAGCAACAAGAGTTGAATAGATTTATTGACCATTCACTAGTATCTTTTAAATTACGTAGTACGACACGAGCTTTATTAAAGATAAAGAAACTGGCACACATTTACATAACATAATTCATTTACAAGACAATGTAAATTAATGAGAAGCGCTCGTAGTCCAGCAATTTGTGTCGATCTTAAGTTATCGACGTAGTGAAGATATTGTGGGCGCAGTCGGAAGGTCGATAGGTGACCGTTATTAGCTTCGATTTATCGTTAGATAGCAATCGTTAAGCTAAGTTAGAGAACTTCGGGCGGCATTATTTCCAACGCTTAAGTTGGCCTCTAACTGCTCAAAATACGAACCAACTGAAGCAACGAATTAGAGTAATTTCTAGGCCTCCTCCAAACATGCAAAGAGACTCCATTATCCATTACTGCGTTACTCCACTGTTGTCTCCCATCCCTATGCCACAATAATGAAGTAAGACCAAACACTGCCCCAGGAAACATCGTATCGTATATAAATAACAAACAGCAACCAGCATTATTGAATGGATGTTCTTAGAAACTTCAGGTAGGTTACGAAAGCCGAGACGGGGCGGCGAAGTTATCGCTCGTCGATGATACGGGCTGCATTGTTCCATTTCAGACTATACTGCAATTTCCGCTCCGAAAGATTATCTCGGTTTGTTGTTCACTATCTAATTTCATCTTTAACGCTGAGTATTAAAGGCTTAGGTACCTACCTCAATGATATTTTATACTATAGATATCTTTATAAATGACCGAAAAAAATTTAAGTCTTGTTTGTACACAAAAGAAATAACGACCCAATTGGGTCGGTTCCGAGTTTTCATGCTGAGTGTGCTTATAACACCTATCTAACCTATGTCTTTTTATCTAAAATATATTTACTCGTTAGACTACTGTTAGCTCATACTCTGTGGTCGGTACTACTAAAATATATTATCATGTAGCCTTGTCCCAAATTAATGAGAATCCTATTGGGATCTGTGTCAGAAAATACTCCCATTATGAGAATACTTTACGACGTAAATACATGAATAAAATATTCTAATAAATTAAATAAGCTGTAACATAAAGGTATGTACAATATACAACATAGTACTCATGACTTGTTTGATGTTTTTTAACAAGAGCAGTAATAAGACTGCAGGCTTATCTGAGTCTATACCAACAAAACAAACAAATGCAATCGCTAAAAAACACATCGCATCATTTGACGAGCTGCCAAAAGTAAACTATGACGCGAATGACGCAACCTCGCGACCCGCCGCATGTTAACCCACTTACGATGAGATCGCAAGATGAACTACAATAAGAACGTGGATTCAATAAGAAGCTACTTACAAAACATGTTCATTTGCGTAACATAACACTGAGAGGAAGATATAAAACACGCCACGCCAAGTAGGTCATGAACTTATTTTAGATTAGGTTAGAAAGGACCGTCTTAGAGTCTTAAGACTGCTGAACAAACGAAGAAATAAAAAGTGCTTCCCCTTCACTTTTAGATGGGAATAGACAGGTCACAACGACAAAAAGAATAACTGTGCAAAGCGGAAAATGAAACTAGCAGACATGTTGCTAATATAAAGGCAATTTCTAAAACGGTTGATGCAAATTATGCCACGAGGATTAGAAGAATTAAGTACTAGCGGATGCAAAGCATACAATAGTATTAAAAAACTGTATGAATAACTTAAGCGGCTTATACATTCTATTAAAAAATAACATAATAGAACTTCTATCAAATACTTGTGTATTGGCAAACACACGCTAGGTTAAGCTGTTTAATTATGACCTTACAAGTAAAACCTAACGTCTGAGCTACAAGATTTGTCAGTTTTCTATGGAAATCAATTCGGTTAAGACTAAGGTTTTGTTAGTAAGATCATAACCGAGTGTATATTACCCGTAAGTAACAGATTTATGGGTACCTTTTAACACTGAGGTTCAAGAATACGAACCACAAGCGATGACTCATATTTCCACGGATGTCATAATCAAACCAATCACATAAATTTAGTTTGACTAAATCAATTGGACCTCGCCGCTCGTTGACGATTAACTATTAACTCTCAACTAACATGAATCTGACCAATAACAGATACTAAAGAACATTCAGTTACAACGCCGCATAACGCATTAAAAAAAGAAAAGCAAAAAAACTCAAGATCTTGTGGATCTAGACCAAAATGAATGAAGTTATTATTAAGACAGCTTTTGGTAGCCATTGATCTAACTTTTCGTTAAGTTAATATTAGATACAGATTTGACCTAGTATCTTGGTATTTTACGATAATGGTGAGCATGTTCTGTCACCGGCTATTAAGGCAACTTAAGATAGGAGGAGGACCTATAATAAAAAAGCTTTAAAATAAGGTGATTCATGAAAAGAAGTAAAAACGCACATTTGTGGAATACGATCATAATGCTAATGAGGGGTACACATGTATACTATAGTATAGTAGAAGGCTGGTATATTTACATGAGCCTATTACGTAGTAAGAAGCAGCATAACGAATTCATACAATAAACCTGAACTTTTTAACTGCATACCAAGCGGTAATCGTCAATTAGTTAAACAAACCTGCGATCCGTCGTGCTCTACCGGCCACCACATCGACAGTGCTGCCACCAACATTGTTCGCCGTTAACTCTGATATCAATTAGAACGGATACGGGTCTCGAATTGCATACGTATTTTTTGCCATGTAAGAAGAGATTACGTTTATGTCAACTATATCGTTACTTTTCAAATAATAAGGAGGTATCAGCATTGCCAATTCTTTCTTAGATGTTCAAAGGAGGTCAAAATTTAGTGCAGGGTGACTGATTTGGGGCTTTCAAAACGAATAATAAAGTTATTTAGTTTCATTTCAAAAAAGTCTTGTGACCCTACGGTATAACGCGCCAGCTATTATTTTCTTGTGATGTTTGTCAGTCAGAGAGTTATTAAAAAGTTTAAAAGCAGCCGAGCCACGCAGTTTACGGCCCTATGAAGATCGTAATGACCTAGCCAACGGATGCGCAATAACCTTGCTCTAATGCGCGGGATTGTTTCGCAGTCGGATCATCGTTGGATCGCTGCTGTTCGTCAATAAGTTCTGCATTGTGTAAGTACTAGTAAGTTGGCTGTGATAGTAAATTGATATTAAATTGGCTATCAATTGCGTTTCGGTGTCAAGGTTGCGGTTGACAGCTTGCACAATTTGATTCTTTTGAGTACCTACCTATCTCTAGAGGAATCTTTTGACTTTTATAGAATCGGAAAACGTTAGGATTTGCTATTAAACATTGTTTTTTTTACCTTTCTTTTGTTCCGAAGACTGAGTCTATATATTTTATGGTTTAAGATCAGATACAATCTTGGCAGATGAGATAGTTACTGGTCTCACCGTTCCACTAGCCGACATACAATATATCACTTAGCGCTTCGTGTCAACTTCACGCGCGAGAGTGGTTAGTGCTCATCGAAACAACGGCTACGTGCTAAATGGAGTACAACGTGAGGTTTTTACTGGACTGATTAAATATTTACTCGCTATTTTACTTGAAAAACCTAGTGGTAAATTGGTAATATGCAATAGTATGTGTTGGTTGCAATAATGAAGATGTTACACCTTTTCATAGGTAGTATTATGAGTAATGCGTAATCATTTCGCTAGTTTCGGCTGAGCTTAAAGTAGAAGAGCAATAAACAGGATATAGCAGATGTAGTAGTTTTTTTGTAACTCGTCCTATTTCGCACGCAGTTTTACGTAAACCTGGTAACGCAAATCACAAATTTTCATGTTAGTCACACTTTTCCAGTTAAATGTTTAAGTCATTTATGCTTAAATATTCACAAAATATGCTTTGAAAATGAATGTTTTTGTTTTGAAAATAAGAAATAGAAAACAGTAGTAGTTAGAGGTTTAAGCTTCGGTCCCCATAATTTATTTATTATACAGCACATTTTAATGTTATATCTGCACATATTAGTAATTAATTAAGATTAACTTTAGTAAAAATACTAGGTACATAGAAGATAACGAGAATTCAGTGACAAAACACATATTGAAAGCTCGTTATCTCCAATTTTTTTTTCGTTTTGTGAATGTTAATAAAATTGATTATGTAAATTAAATGAGAAGCTGTTATTAATAAGTCCTTTTTAATTTTAAATTACAAAATTATGTAATAGTTAGCGAATGCGACCCATACTGCATACATAACATCACATTATAACAGACAAAACTGAGTTTTATTGCCGCCATTTCCAAAATTTTACAGATTAAAAATGACATTTTATTATTTTTTTGTTTAAAATATCAGTCAGTGTAAATATAGACAACAATTCAGAATTTCTTGTGCTATTTGTTACTCAAGCATCTTATTTAATTATGACATCTTATTACAAATATAAATATACTCAGCGTTCTTTCTCTCGCAAATTACATGTTAATTACAAAGACAGAAGTTGATTATTAAATTATATTTTTCAACATTGGCGTCAATTATATTTAATTTTACACTATTACATGGACAGAGAAACTCGTGAGAACCCTGACCCTATATTTGTTTAGTGTACAAATGAATTTCAGTCGTATTTCTATGGCCATAAAGTTGACAAACGTCGTGGTGATGTGTATGGTGAGATGTGAAGTTCCGTTGTGGCCTGCGGCGACTGTTAACTGTACTACTTGCCATAGTTTTATTATAACTCATAGCAATTCGAAGATAGAACTAAGCTCTATATCTACATAAATGACCTGTTTCTATAACCTATCTATCACTTATTGTCGATTACAGATGAGAGCTGGACTGAACCAGATTAATTTTGCGTTTCAATAAAATAAAAAGCAGGTTCAATATTGTATCTAAAAATTAATCTATAGCAACAAAGATCGTTTCGAAACATCGAATATAGAATAATTCGTTAAACTATTACAGATAAGTAAGTATAACTTAAAAGAACCGAATCGTTAACGAGTCGTTAATTGCTTGTATTTACTAACAGTTTGTCATCATTGCCACAGCGTCACAAAGCGCGATCGTTCAATATTAAATTGACCTACTAAGCCTTTTTTGTGCTGTGTTCAGCTATTTCAATCAGCGAGAAAATGGCGCGAATTTGAAATTAATGAATGCGGCAGATAACAAATGTAACATAACATTTTTTTTAATTTTTCCACTGCCTAATGATATCAACCGGACAGAGTTAGCTTAGCAACAGGTAGACTGGATATCTAATGGTTACTGGTCGTTTACCAGTTTCGTACGTGGTCTGTCGGACTAGATCTCAGTTTACAGTTTCACGCCGCTAATGGACTCTCGACACGCTTTTGAGTAAACATGAAGTACCGGTATATTCCGCTCTAACTACTATAATTAAATAATAAATGAAATAATATTAGTTTAAGAATTATTTACGTTTTTATGGAAATAATGCACAAGTAGTCGATTTACTAATGGTTAGCTTTAGGTACAGAGTAATGTCAAAAGCTTTAGTAAAAAAAAAATTGATCCAAAAAATTAGATAAAACTTAAACTTTTTAATTTTTTATAAATATCCCAAAAAATTCTATGTTTAAAGAAAAAAAAAACACATTTCAGTCCGGCGTCAATTTTTAGGATGGCAACATTATACAAATTTGAATATAGCATGTTCTAACGATAACAGTGGAACGTAGCCAATCATTATGCCACGCCGACCGTTAATTATACCGCAATAAGCCTCATCAAAACAAGTCGATTACGACTTACGAGATTAGAATGGGAGCAACATTCTAGAAGATTAACATGTTAATAGAGTAATAGCTACTTCCGCTACCGAGGTTCTTCTGTAAAAAGATAGATGAGATCAATCTTGTGCTTTCTAATCTTAGCATCAATCTAAGTCATATTCAAATTCGGAACAGGAATCTTGATACTGATAAACGTATTTTAGTTACTGCAATAAAAGATAGCTGAAATGGCAAATGATCCTCTGCTTAAATTTTAAAACAATAAAAATAAAAATTATGATTTTCGAGGGATCATAGACAAGCATTAACTATTCATAATGGTGTTAAAAGAAAATAAAATTTAAACTAATCGTAGTAGTACTCATATTATAATAAATGCACTGACGACAAAATGTACTAACGACATTAAAATTTCCTCTTATTTAACTCACTTCAATGACTCCGCGTCTCTGCAACTGGTTTTACAAGAATACGACGTCAAAATAATTGTAGCAAAAATTCAAAATGTCACGCTTGAAGGTCTTTGCCTACTTAGTAAAACCACAGGTAAAAAAATATGTAAAGTGTACTACGAATAGGGGAGTTTGAGCTTGAAATTAAAGACGTCTTGCATTTCAACCTTTACATTTTGTGTTTTACTTTTTAAGTTTTCGCGGATAATTAGTAACTAATCTCAAAAATTGTCTAATCGCGGAATCCATAGGTACTAATAAGATACGTTCATTACCACCAATTGCGTCAATTAAAACGTATTGTCCAATTAACTGTTGCTGTTCAATTAACTGTCTAAATTAATTACAACTGGAGTATCGATGAGTTCATTCACTCTTGTCTGTTGAATAGTCGAAGAGTTAGTGTCCAATGACACCTTAACTGTGATTCATGGTCATCTAGGCTTGAACTTGCAACTCGTCAAAGGTTCCTTATTTTAAACATGAACTGTATGACTCAATGGTTTCCCATTTAGAAGCGCTGTTTAACGGGACCTGGGTTTAAATCTCAACGAGTCTTAGGTGTGTATCCTTCGTCTATATCTGTTGTACTTGACATCCATTACACAGGTCATCCCAGTGTGGGGCTATATGTATGTATAATACGTACTCGTATGTAGCGTGTAGCGTTAATTATTTATTTTATTGGATTGCCAATGGATCGTAGAACACAGCATAAAGCTATGTAGGGTTGTAGTTTTCATAGTTATAAAACTCTCTGTCTGCTCTTATAATTAAAGCCGATAACAGGAGATAGACTCTACAGGAAAGGCCCGGATCTATATGAAGAGAGATATAGATGGCTAAACTTACTCGTAAGCTGAGGGGCGATTGCGGTCAGCGAGTGACAGTCGGTTAGGCTCACGTCGCGACAGATGCATCGGACGAGTACATTTCCTGTAACAATACACAACAGGTGTTAATTTTGTACCTACACTAGCGTAAATTATACTAATAGGGTAGTTACATTGTACTAATGAGTATAACTTTACTAAAGAGTTTAAATATGTTGTGTCATTTGAACATTTTAAAGAATTGGTTATCAAAGCATTTTTTAAATTTTGAAGCATAACAGTGGTTTTAATTAGTACCTAGTTAAAGGTATAGTGTATGTAATTTTTTATTTTATTTAATTGTACAAGCAAAGCAAAGTTTTATAAAATTTTATAAGGAAAATAAAAGTTAACGCAGTTAAATAAATAATAATTTAAACAAAACATTTTAAAAAATCAGTGCACCGAACACCAGTTTGTTGTTGTAGGATTATTGATAGCTTATTTCTGCATAATGCACCCGAAGGCTGCGCGGGCGCTTGCTACATTGTGCTTACGAAAGCGCTAACAAAAGAGTCAGTACCAACTGTAGTAGGTACTCGCGCGACCTAGCAACGGCCTTAGACAATAGACATCTCCTACTAGTTGGTATATAGACTAGCGATAAACATCCTGTTAAAGGTATAAATATTATCAGTAATACTCTCGTACTCAATGATATTAATATTTCATACTATAGTTACGAGTATGTTATCTTATGGTCTTACTAAACAAAATATAAAAGTTAATATATTTACGATAGTTTATTGCCGTTTCGTTCTTACTCTAAAAAAAAGACTCGAGTATTTTAAATCTAGTACTTATAGTACAAGTTAGAGTATTATCCTGTGTTCAATGGCAAACGCGCTAAAATATCATACATCGGGCTCGTATTAAAATAAATCGACTTCAGTCGAGCGCTAATTCAAGAGGCGATTTGCGTATGGCAAATTGACGCCTTCAAGAGTTGATTTGCGATACATCGCCTCTTGAGTTAGCGCTTTCAGATAGACCTCGATTTATTGATGAGAAATATCGGCGCATACATTTAGATTAGCTCTTAAAAAATTATGTGAACGATTGAAATAATCTATATGAAAGTCGGATGGTGGTTGTCAATGATTCTCACGTTGTAAATGGTGTCCCCTTTCTAACTTACAGATTTCTAATAAATATAGTTATTGTTTAATAACACCTTTCATTAACGTAAAGTAGATTAGGAAAAGTACTCGTAGACGTATTCCGTTTGTTATCTTTCTTTTGTTTTTAGCCGATAGCGCGTTGCAGCGGCGACAACAACTACTTGGCATCAGGCGGATCGTTTATCATGTTCCATATTCTTAGTATTTTATTAATATTTAATCATACTTTTGATATTATGATCCACACATTTATTTACTGATGTAAATAGTCAAAATAGAAGTGTGTATATTAGGCTGGCTATAGATGGACTTGTCCAAGAGACCGGGTGACGGTAGTTCTAACTCCAAGTAGTTGTCTGCGCCGACCGCCATTTACGACTAGCTTGAAGCAGTCGGTTCACACAGTCGCGGAAACCAACAGCTGCAAGCTTTCGACAGAGACTACTTGAAGCAGTCCCTTATGGTCAACTTATTTCTAATAATGTAATTGAAGTTTTGATACGTCGACCCTGCAAGAATTTTACTTCACAAGTGGAACCCACCAGAGGCAAATTCACGAATCATTTCTATGTCTTCCGCTTGGATCGCGTAAGCGACCACGGCCGACCACGATGCATAAAAGTAATGACCATAAATTGCACTTTCCATCGCAGCGTTCTGCATACAGTTGCGTAACGTATTTTTTCTAATAAAACACCGAATGGAGAATGTTCGTTTTACGCATTTATTAAGGCTATTTCGGTACGATTTTATTCGTTTCATTAATTTTAGTTTGGGTCAACAATGTTTAATTACTTTTTGGAGACTAATACCGTATAGATAAGTTGTAAAATGAGACTAAAATTTTTTGGAGAATCAGTACTTTGGAAACAATAATTATAGGTAAGTATAATAAACAGACACTGATCGATGTCGATATAGGAAATTAATATAATCAGAGTAATTTTAATGGACCAACCACGAAGACCAAGTGGAAAGACAAGACAGAGACATTCTTAAATTAGATTAGAAGCAATATTTACCTTATGTCACATGTCGAAGTTACTGGTAAGTATTACTTAAGCACCAAATAGGAAAGAAGCAGTTTACTCGTATGTTTCGCTAACATTAGGGAATTTTTTGTTTATAGATAATTTTTCGCGAACAGTGAAAAAACTATAATTTTCGAGTTACAACAGTTTAGATCTATGTTTGCCATGTAAGTACGTATATGTATAAAGAGTATGCATTTATTTGTGTAATATCATATTGTCCGTGTACGAAGGCTCATGTCATGTTACAGTAAACAATCAGCAGCTAAGGTTCAGAATCTCTAATTCTCTACAAACACGATACGCAAACAAGTGTACAAACGCATCACGTCAGTAAATATGTCTGAGCTTGCTTGCTCGGTAAGCCTATTGTTTTGTTCTAAATAGAAGATGGAGTTTACTTCTGGTAAAGTCGAAGTGGGATCCTGGTAGTAAAAAATTTTGATCAATTTCCATGTAGACAGTTTGTACGAATCGAAGGATTGTAAGATTTTTCAGAATTGTAAGATTATTCGGCATAAAAAATTCCGACACTTGGGTTGGCTACTAATCCCTCCGCCAATCCGTACTGGAGCAGCGTGGTGGAGTATGCTCTAGGCCTCCTCAGTTATGAGGAGAGACCCGTGCTCAGTAGTGGGCCGTTAATGGGTTGAGATCGAGATTTTTCTGCTTTTTAATCTTGTTCCAATTAGATTCAAAGCCAACTTCGCCTCGAAATGAACGCTGCTGTATGACTAGATTCTAGATTATATAAGTCTGTTTCTCTTGTCAGGTTAACATGTAGGCCCTAAATTAAAAATAACTAGTTCAGCAGTTACACGACGACTTATACGTGCTTCAGGAAGTCTTCAGAATTTAGATACAATCGATGATACAGGTAGGTACTTATTACAATAATTGTTTTCGACCTTCATTAAGTTCTTATCAGAAATTGATGTTATCAGCAATCCTCGCGATAGTACTAATTGCATGACACATATTACCACTTCACAGGATAGAAAAGATGGTTCTTTAGATATTAGATTATCATATACCTGTTAGCGATGATAATTGTGTGTAGGTACTGCTGCAGATATTTATACGTTCCTTTACGATAGTTTTATTCGTTATCATTAACTCATAATAACGATAATGTGCATATCTAAAAGGAACCCAGAATAAAGCTCCGGTCAACAAAAATAAATAGTAAGGAATTTACTATAGACAAGATGTTAATTATAGAGGTCGTAAGAGTATCTGTAATTTTTTTTTATTAAATGTGTTTTAAAAATTACCGAGTATTTTTTAAAACTACACGAAAATTCAGATCTACAATAAGTTATAGGTAAGCAAAGCAATAATTTGATGCGTATATGAATATATATATAGGTCAGTGGGTCCATGGACAAGCAGCTACCTATATTGCAAGAAGATTGATCATTTGACATGTGTCTACAGTGTGCTAACACCTTATCGGCACTTTAACCACGATTTTAGATTCGTGACGCGAATAAGCAAGGATGTTAAGATTAAGCTGTTATATGAATTCATAATTATTTTAGTACCGAATTAGATCTCGTTGAGTTTGATTTGATAGATATTTTGAGTAATGAATGATTCTAAGATTTTATAAGGTGATAAGGGTGGGGTCTTATTTAAG
>LGAG01000246.1:133558-151098 GCA_001278395.1 Lerema accius
GTTCCCTTGGGATAAAATCAATATTTTGTTTATCGACTTTTCCGCGGGCGGAGCCGCGGGCATCGTCTAGTGTATTGATAAAAGATGGACAGTATTGATTAATTTACGGCGTAGTCTTAATGGTTACGCACTGCACATTCCGTTTTGTGCGTTATGTTTATATGGCCATAATTAACTAAACATTGCAGAGACTGAAGAGAATAAAAAATAAAAAATTCGACTGAGGGAAGTGGACTGTCACTGTAGTCACTGAGCGTGTCAAAAAATTGACATACGTACATGTAGACCAAAAACATTACCCGCCTTCTGAAGCAGTTAGGTAAATCTATACAACTAAATATAATTGAAGTGTCTGTTTGTAATATTAAAATAACAGCTTTTTACTTAATGCATACTAGGTATACACCGTACACATTTTTTTTTGTCTGTCTGTCTGTTTGATCCGGCTAATTTCTGAAACGGCTGAACCGATTTTGACGGGACTTTCACTGGCGGATAGCTGGTGTAGTAAAGAATAACTTAGATTATTTTGTTTACCTTCGTTTCGGCATAGGTTTACCGAAGCGAAGCGAGGGCGGGTCCACTAGTAGGTACTTAATAACTTTCTACTACTCGTCGCATATAACAACCTTATCAAGCTAAATATATGTTTTGCATGGTCACCTTGTTCAATTAGCTCGTAAAACAGTATTACATCGTTGGCAATTACCGGTATACGTATTATCGGTATACGTTTTATGAAACTGAGATATTTGCAATAAAACACCTGTATTTTGTCACACGTGCAATTTGTAATCAATTTTCGCTCTTATGCCTTTGTGATAAAGATTATATTCACGATTCAAAGCAAAGCGGCTCTCCTTGAGTCCTTTTTGGTTAATCCCAAACAAGTAGTTGACAAGAACATTAATGACAATATTTTTTGTTTACAAGGAAACTTGGCTTTCAAATACGATGTAATCAATTATTATTATTATTTTATGAATTAAACTAATTGTAAAGCAGTGTTTAAATTACAAATCGACGTACCTATCTAAGTATTATAGAACGGCTAACGTAAAACCTTCAAGGTGAAACAAAATCTTAATCTAATGGAACACAAAAAGTGAAATGATTTCGATATTGTCCAAGTAGTTGGCCATTAAAATTAATGTTGCTAGCATTACACTGTACACACAGACCAAAAATATGTAGACGCAGTCTTTGGAACAAAAGGGTGTGATGGGGAAAAACATAAGGTTAATAATAATAACAAAATAAATGATAACGTTTCCCGGTACATTGTTCGGCAGATCGTGCTTGGTGACATAGGTACCTACTTATAATACGTCAAATCGCTAAAAAAAATTACCTCACTTTTTTGTTCTGAACACTGAGTCTATTATATTTTTTGGTCTGAGGTATAAGTATTTAAATTAGAGAGAATTTTATTCAACTCGTAATCAAGTAAAAGTGAAATTAATAAACTGGTTGACAATAAAAACCATTTGCAAATATAATGAAAATAAAATTTAGAATAAAATTTTGAGTCACTCTCACCATGACAACTTTTTTTAAATATCAACTAAGTAGTAGGTACTAATAAGGTAATATGATCCTTACTTTTAAGAAGTGACAATAACTAAGTACTGAGGGTTTTATTTTAGGTGTTTATATATTTTTTGGTTACACGTCTATCAAATAATTCCGTATTGTAAGAACAAAATATAATTATAAAGATTCAGAATCATGATTAGTTACAGGACCTATGATGTCCTATACACAGACAAGATAGATAGATAGATAGATAAATACTTTATTGTTTTACCATCACACACAGAATATACAGGGTAAATTTTAATTAGCGCATCACCTTTTCCAGGCAGTTTCTCTACATCAATCCTAACGAAATTTGTTCTACAACTTTTTAAATAGCTATTAAACTGAAAAATATAAATTACCTACATACGTTTCGATGATATGGGTCAAAGACATTACATGGTCTCTCTCACTATAATATTAATCACCTTATACATACATATTATACATTTTTTTATATACAAACTTCAAGTTAAATTGTTGTAGTTATAAGGGAGTTTATAATTAATTATCCTGTGTAGTGACAAACTCGTCACGAAGATATAGTGCTTTAGCGTTTTAGAAAAACCTCTCAACCGTTCAACCTTGAGTGATTCATTTGTTCTTAAAAGTTCTTTTACATTAAACTCAATGAATCAGCAATGAGCTTGTTCTATATTATTATGTATTAATATTATAATATCCTGAACCTAACTCACTACGAGTAGTTAGTTCGACGCAAATGATATCATTTGACTATTGTTTTACGCATCTTTACCTACCTATGTAACTACTAGTTAGTTCGACAGAAATTACTTATCATTTGCCTAACTATTATTTTAACGACTTACATAACTAACATTGTAACTAATTTACATATTTATCATAGTCCTAGTGGCTTGTAACTGGGTTTTTAACCTCAAGAAGGATGTAACTCTAATTTATATCGCGCTCTAATGATTAATTAGTTACCAAGTACTTAAAATAATTACCGAAAACCTGTACAGGTACATTAGATAGTTAGCTATCTAATACTTCATTACATTACATGGAAAGAACAAGTCGAAATAGTATTTTATTGAAATAAATAACAGAAAAGTAATCTAAAAATAATAATCACAAACTTATGAGTTTACAAAATTATGAGGAACTATAATCCAAAGTTTGTATTCTTTTTTTAACTTGTCTTATTTTTAAAACAAAAATATCCATTTTCAAAGTATTTTTGAGAATATTTGATTATACGTAATAACGTAATATTGAAGTGATGAAATCACTTAAACATTACTGGAAAAGTGTGAATAACAATGTTAATGTGTGATTTCCGTTACAAGGTATACCTATACCTCATTTTTTTCGTCGTGACATAAAAGGTAAACAATCTTACAGTGTCTTTTTATTGTAATTATCGATTTAAAAATAAGACAGACACGAATTAAAAAGAATTAAAGAATAAACAATAATTTTATGTTAAAATACATTTCTTTACACTTCTAAATATTTTTTTAAATTAATGAAATGAATAAATGTAGTGCCAAGATTGTTTAACTTTTATGTCACGACGAAAAAAACGAGGTATACGTAAAACTACATGCGAAATAGGACAAGTTAAAAAAATCTACTGTACGTGTGTCTATTCTGCCATTTTAAAACTTTTAATGTATCCGACTACGAGTATTTTACTATTCATTCGTATATAGTCATCAAGTAAGCCTTTCAAAGAAGGCAGTTTCTTGAAAAGAATCCGTTGCAAGTGCATCAATAAATCCGTAATCTTTACGAAACTTTTAACCACTTCTAAGACAATCTATTATGACTCAGAAAACATTGAAAATTCCACACTTGCCCGTCCTTATACGTATAGTCAACGAGTTCTAACACTTTTTATTGCACCAGTTTTTTGTTCGGGTCGAACGGTACCGCTCACATTCTATTCAGTTATAAATAGCATATCATTCAATTTAGAGTCTTCGTACCGTCTACTTTCAGATGTTAGGTAATGAGACTTAACCGAAAGTGTGTGACCTACTTTAATGCTCATGTGTTCAAAAGCTTTTTGGCTGACTGTTCATTACTAATCAATTATTTTACAATGCAGCTTTTAATTTTAATTGTGTTAGTAATTAAACTGCTACCTAATTGTAATCATTAATCAATTACTACTTTGTTGTAATAGTTATTGGATTAGATTAGGTATATTACGATGTCATTGTCATATGGCATTTATATCACCAATTAAGTTGTCTTGATCCTTGTTTAGTAATGCTTTTTAGAATTACAATTGATTTATTTTTCAACGAATCCGTTACTTAATTAACACTTAAAATTGCTGTCTTTTTATTAGCCTCATAAAGTAATTTCAACATGGAAATGCAAAACTGTCTTTCGAGCGTATAAAAACATTTTAGCAGCTTGCGATTACGTAAGGATTAAGACTTAATGTTCACAGGTTAATTTAGTCTATGTACGGACCAACTGTGACGTAACAGAATAATTTGATGCTTCTATAACACACACATACATACATACGACGCGTGCTATGCCCCATACCAACCGCATATAGCGATTTCACGGCAAAATAATGCTATCCATGGCCATTCTAAGGTATTTATGCAAATAACGATTAATTGAGGTCTATCTGATACTGGTTTATGGCATCTCAAATATTTTTATATATCCGTCAAAATGCCGTTATCAAAAGGTGATACATTAGGCAAAATGTCAAGATTATCGACTAGGAAGCAATGTAATGATTCGTGATCTATATTGGCATGAAAATTGATTAGAAACATTAGAGTGTACTTTTCATTTCTTACTCGCTATACCTTTTCAATGGCAATAAATTTCCTACGCCTATAAATCTTTATGGTAATAAAATGAGACGTTTATAATCCAATTATATTTAAGCACGAATATATTCAGTTATTGTAGTGTTTATGCGCAAGAACATTACATAGCCGAAAGTAAAACTTAATTCGGCTTTAGAAAGGTAGTTGACGCTAATAAAGGTGTCGTGCAGTTCCGAAGGATAGCCACAATGCGGAGAGATTGTTGTCAATGCGGTACATACGCTATTGTAGCTTGCAAAGAACAGACAACCAGTTTATAGCACATATGGTTTTTACGCTTTAAGAGATCCTGATAGGATTAAAATCAGCTATAGACTATACGTAATATTATATACTTAAATGATAGTGTTTATATGAACTTGGGTTACGTAGTTCAAAACATGAGTTGGATGAAAGAGTAATGGATGATTTAATAGAAAAATCTAAAACTGTTAGCGAAGCAAGCAAAGTAGTGAGAAATAAAGAGAAGTTTCAAACTCCAAGTAATTGGAATAATCTGAAGAAGGATTGGATCCTAGATGGTTTAGATGTCGAATAGAAAGATGCCTCTGAAGACGAAGGGCAATTAGATCTGATAGATGGGAAATAACTGGGTAATAGAGTTAGTCATCCGAGGCCAAACTGTGTATGTTTTGTACTTAACTTTTAAGAACTTGTACGCCGGCTATCTATTACAAACATTTCTTAACTCGAGTCTGTCTCTTGTTGGCGTGTGGTGTGGATACTGTTGACCGCCAAACACTGCGGTTAAAGCGTAGCTCTGCCATTATTGAATTGTTAAAGATCAGGTCATGCATGCTCGACTATTACCTTTAATTTGGCCTTTTGAGATTTGTGATCTTTATCAATATGCGAACTCATGAGTTCATCAATACTGTCTTATCACTTCATTTATTAACAAAACATTTATATTTGTTATTGGTGTTAGATGTAAGACCCTAAGAAAGTAAAATATTTCTTTTGCTAGCTTTAATAAGAACTTTAGCGGCTGTGCCTTTCTATTGAGTATTTATTCTCTGATGAAGGAATGGCACGCGATCATGAATTCTTGATAGCAAAATCATACCTTGGAACGTCATTTGTTCTAAATATTTCTTAAGACGGCCAATCGATCGTCGTGCGTCACGACTCACGACCTAACTGGCCATGCAAGTTTCCATAATGTCAATAGTTTTTACTTAAAGTCTAGCTGTAACATTTGATAATTATGTAACGTAAGCAATTTTTTATTCACAATGTGCGTGCATACCGTTTGCGTATTTTCCTTTACAATGTTTATTGCCTTCATTAATTTTAATTGTGACAATGTGTGATTGAATTCTATTTGCTTTAAGTATGTTCCGTCTTGTAATGTTAGCGACTGCTTTGAGGAATTCCAGTTCTGCTTCAAGTAATCTTCTTATAGAATCTCATGTCGTCTGACTTCACGATCAGCTTACCTATGAAACAGAATACCCACGTCTGCTGTATCTGTCATCTCTCTCACGTTCCAGCCATTGCTTACACTCATACACCTTACATCACTCATGTTCACTGTACCGAGGAAATAGCTGGTTTCATTGCCACATTTAAGGTCTTTTTTGTTTTATGAAATTAGTGGGTAATTTAAATTGTTACCTATGAATCTAGTTGCTAGCGGCGTCGTTTGTGTATTCTTTTGTTAGAAAGAGTATTGCAGTTTTGTTCAATTAAGGAAGAATTGATATAATGTGCTTTATGCTAATATATTGATTCTGTTGAATTGTTTATCGAATGATCTCAATATCGTTGTGTTGCGATAATCATGTAATCTGAACTACGTTTTACCTTATCTGGATTATCTTTGTTATCAACTAGGTACTTGCCAATGCTGCGGCTTTATCAGCGGTGCTACTATTTAATATTAAGTTACGTACTAGACGTTTCTTACTTTTCTATTGTTAAGTTCTAACATTGTTTTAAATACATTACAGGCCTAATGGGCAGTTTCGTTAGGATAACAGTTTCGAACGACGCCATAAAATGTAACTGTTTGTTTTAAAAAAATGCTCACATTGTACTTAATTGGTAGTAGCGTGCATTATTTACTTGCGAATGTCTATTTGTTCTTAACAAACAAAACGTATAACATCTAATCCTAATTTCCTTAAAGTAAATGAAACAGGAACGTTGTTTCAGGAACTACCTGCGTCAGCTAAATATTTACTGTTGTCATGCCACCCTAAGCAGTCGAGGGTGGGACTTACCTGTTTTCGGTCAAAGCAGCCAAGAGCGAGCCGGGCGCGCGCTCATACTCGCGCGGTCGATGACCTGGTAATAACAGTACTGGAGTGAACCACGGAACACACACTTCACAGAGATGCACACGTCTGCTCGCTACAGGTGCGAGGAGGAGACTGATGTCGTTGGCGCGGTCGCCGGCGCCGGCGTCCCCTCTCCTCGTGTCAACCGGCCTGACTCGTCGTTGCGCATCCGCATGCAAACTGCGTTCATAATTCTGTGTCCTGCAAGCTGCAAGCCTATCAGTTAATCAAATCGCACTGATTATTGTGTACGTCTGGTTAAAGCTCTGTTAATGAACTTCGTAAAAGTTTCAGGTTGGGCTTTTTGAGCTTTCAGGAATGGGTTCAAAGCATAATGTGCTTTTGAAACTAGTCGAATTCTTAAATGGTTAAATGTAAATAGCAAATATTTAGACGAATATCGGTGTCTTTTAATTAGCTTCATTTTAATATTCCTGTCAGTTGACTATTCACGTAGGTAGGTGTATCCAAAATATAATACGAAAAATAACAAATAAATAAGGGGATTTTGCAGTAGTTAAAACAAAAGTCATCATGAAGACTACGTTGTATTCCTTTATTTTTAAATTCTGTAGTAATATTTTTTACTATCATTATAATTCACGTTATTAACCAGCCTGCATAATTTAGTAATTAACCTAACACATAAGTATGATTAACATGCACCTGACGTCATAACTCGAACGGTTATTTGAATTTAGACGTAGTATTTGCTACAAAGTTTATAATAAAAAATCCTGCTAGAAAAACGTGTAGGTAAGGTAACTTAAGTTTTCTGAAATTTAAACCAATAAGATTAATTTTCGGTATTAGATTCATTATAATTTCACCTAATGTCGACATATTTCTTTTTATTTAATTTTTTTCGAAAAATAAAAAAAAATACAGTTCGTTTTATTTCGTAACTATCAATTCCGCATGTGACCCCACTATCCGACCTGGATTAACGCTTGTATCAACAAACGTCTTCGCTTGCATCAGCTAAACTTCCTATTGTTTTGATAGATTTCGTAATTACAAATTACCATCTGAAAATGTTGCAACATTTCTGTATCAGTGTTATTCGTGTATTGCTCTGCTCTGTACCGTCTGTGGTGTGGGTGCTCTGTAGCGAAGTTTACTTTTTTGACAATTAGATGGCGTAGGCACTGCGATAGTGTAATTCAGTGCTTTAAAAGTTAATTAAAAATAAAAATTAATTAGTTTATTAAAATAACTTTGTGCGGTGAACTAACTGTGCATAGCTATAACAGAATTTGTTTTATTATTTTCAGTACGAAGTCTGGAGTGAATAGAATAGGTACGTCTCTAATAAAACTCTTTACATAGGTATGATTAAAATGCTTATAATTTTCTCAGTTGATTTTTACATTTTATACATCCATGATTTCCTTAGCTGTCACAAGATTGTATCGCTGATATCGTTCAAACCACAGTCCTAATAAATCTTTCCCGCCAAATCCATATTTTTCTTCTTCCATTCGTAATTTTTTTAAATACCGGCCAGTATTCCATTAACCGAATTAAAAGTAGAATAGGATTAGCATGTATAGCTGAGTTCAAGGGGACTGCAATTGTTCAGTACTTGGAGAATAGTTGCAGCGACTTAGCGAAAGTTCGCCGCCAACCGAGGCTGTGTTACGTCAGCTAAGGACGTTGCCATCTTATCAACTTATGTTTAGAATGGAAATACTGAAACTACAACTTTTAAAAAGTAGTCGACTTTCAACTCACCGTATACCTAGTTAGATACTACTTAATATTGATTTTATTTTATTCGTAAGTTGTAGTTAGGTAGAGGTTTTAATTTTAGCGCTAAAATACGAAGTTTCAAATATTATGTTCTTATTTATATACAGGATACGACATACTTAATTTCTTAACAACTTTAAACAAAGCTTTAGCTAGGAATTTTCTTCAAATTTATGTGTGTGTGTTTAGGTTGGCAAAAAGTTATCTTTGTGCCAATAAGGCCTTGCTTATTTACTAGAAAATTCTCGCGATTTAAAAGAATTTAATAATAATATACAATCTCAGATGATGTTAACAATTCATTGACGTGTTGACATGTGTCATTTTAATTATCATCTTCGTAAGGTCGACCAGACCTTCAATCAATTCTATTGTCAAATGTAAAAACAGAAACATCTATCGACGTTTAACCTTTTCATTATCACTCTTCAGTTGTATTAATAAATTAATATCCATTTTAAGTGTGTTTTTTATAATACTTCATAGCTAACTTCGTGATCAAATGTTTGTATTACGTGATATTATTACATGGATATTTAATTTTAAGCATTTTAAGATGTTGATTAATTTGATTTCATTAACAAATCAAAGGTCAATTGATGAATGAGCAAAAATATTAAAATAAGCAAAATTATGCAAAAATATACTTCTTGCTTCGTGTATGACGCAGAACAACGAATTACCCATAGTTTTTTCTTCCGTCGTGTATGATATCTCAAAAGAACTTTTAGATGTTATTTCAGATATTTTTTTACAATTAAGGTGTAACCAGAAAAGTACCTACGATTAATTAAAAAAAAAACTTACTATCTAGTTGAACCAAAAGAACCATAAGGATTTCCTTAAATTACTTTAAATAAGAAAACAAAAAACATACTGTTTAATAATTACAAATCAAAGTTATTAATGTTGGCTGGTGGTAGGTCTTGTACAACTTCAAGAGTTTAAAAAACGAACAAAATATAAAATGTCGCTTGATGTTGGTTGTGATTTAAAAAGCAAAGGTTGCTTTGGAGGGCTGGGGTTGCCAGGACTCGTTCTGCGCCTTGTTTTTATCAAGGAATCGGAGGATAGCGGTGTTCAAACCGGTTTTGTTGCCGCCAAGCATTTTCCCCATAGATTTTAGAATGTGTAGAAAAGCTCTCTTTAAAATAGATATGGAAAGTAAGACAAAACATTGGACATTCCTCGGCGGTAATCATTATTTTCTGTACATTCGGTTTCTTGTTTTGTGGCTTAGTATTATGTATACCTATCACAAATAATTCACAAAGATGAGATTACGCATTCAGGCCGAAAAAATTTATTAAAACTCGTCATTCGCGTGTCTGCCTCGCTGTGAACCGAATCTAGAACTAATTTGATAATGAGAAAATTTAGAATTCTTTGAACATCAATTCATGGTATGAATCTCCTGTTCATTGAGCAATTTAAAAAAAGAAATTAGATATTGACACCAAGTCTTTCATGCAATCTTTTTGGAAGTTAGGCTTGTTTTACATCTATGCACTAAGGGGTTATGAAAAGAATGTCTACAAAAACAGGATTTTAGAAATTACAGGGAAGATTGTAATTATAGTTTACGTGTCTATTTCTGTCTGATTCTACGGCGGAGACGTCTAAGTAATTTTATAATGAAAGCGTACATTGCGCGGCAAAAGAGCGGAATTCAGAAGTATATGCGTGTGGAGAATGACTCGAGGAAATGTGGAACTCAGGCGTGTGGAAAATGACAGGCGCGTGAGGATTGAGGATCATCACAAACATTAATTGCCTGTTTATTACGTCATAAATACTAAATACCACTTCTTTTTGTCTAGTCAGTTGCCGGTATCAATGATATTTTAAACTATCCATAAGTTACGTCCTAAGTAAATAATCGAAGAAGTATGCGGCGCTAGATCTTTACAGATATTTTTATTTGTCGTCTATCTAGTTTGCCTAAATAAAAATCTGCCAATTTAGCCCGTCTGTCTGTGAAAAGGATTACTTTTTGGGGCGTGTTTACGTAAAGTATTTTTAGGCGTTGATTTACTAAAGCGAAAAAAGGACGGGTAGCTAGTAACTCATAGAATTCACTTGGCCCTGTAAAAGTACACGCATATCCCTTACATGGGGTGCGTTCAAGTATTACGTAACGCAATTTTTTAAGATTCTTGATCCTCCCTTCCCATCATGTAACGCGCCGTAACGTTTTCATCTGTAACTAAACGTTACGTAACATGCAATGACCATTTTAATAGTTGCCATTTTGCCGACTTAGGAGAATTATATTCCCTAGTATTTTTAGTAATAAAAAAAAAACACTGTTACGTAACGCGTTGTTCGATCCCCCCTCCCACCTATGTAATGCATCATAACATTTTACTCCCCCTTCACCCAAATTGCGTTAGGTAGTACCTGAACGCCCCAATGTCCTACAGAGTTTCTGTTTGTCAAAGTAATTCATTCACACTACTCTTATCTTAAAGGATACTGTTTGAAAATCAAAGCGAATGATATTGGACACTCGAATCCAGTTTAGTGTGACTCAACACTAATATGACCGTTATCTGCACCAATGCAACGATTGCGTTGTACAAACTGATTTTAACCCAATCTCAAGGAATTAAAGTTCAAAATGAAAAGGAAGGATAGACAGTAGTCCATGCTATAACAAACTATAATATATCTTAACTGGCATTGAGTTGATCCGGAGTGGGCGCGCCGATATAAATAGGGCGGAATTGTGCGTATTTATAAACATTGAAACGACAACAACGTGAGATCGACGAATATTCGGGAATTATGGAAAAAGGAAACTGCTAACGTGGAATCGTATGTCTACGAGTACCATCTCCTTGAGTATTTAAAACCCTTGGTGTCTTGATAAATTATAGCTAAGAACTATATCTCTAACTTTCAGGCAAAAAATCGGATAAGCTACGACCATAAAGCACTATCGAGCTGTAGTTCATTGAAAACATTCAAGTTTTGTCTCACACAAGTTAGGTTTTGCACGTAAGGTCTTATGGTACGCATAAATCTAGAAATATGGCCCTCAAATACCTCTGTTTTAGCTTCAGCTTCAAGTCTGGGGTCTACACCTAGATTAAGGAGTATTTCCCCATATAGGTACTTTTTTATGTATAAAACATCAATGTCTAAATCTTGTTGCCAAGAGCTTAACACGAAAGGTAAACGTAAAAATTCTTAACAGCTTTTATTAAAATAAAAACTCAATAAAAAAGCAATATAGCGACGCTTTAAAACAACCGATATACTCGTAAACCAGGAAGTTCAGACGCTTTTTGATTTATAGTGCATAAAGCTCTGCAGGCGAGCTTTTAATTCTTAAAAACAAAAGCTATTTTGAACCGAAGAGGTTTGAGTGGTTTTGAGTGGTGTCGGCCATTTTGTAAACAGCTGTTCCAATTGGTCAGGAATTATTGTAATTACTTTTTAAATTTTTATTCATGTCAAATTACTAGGGAAGCTATTTTTTTATTATCTGCGTCATCTAACATTTTTATTGTAGCATATAATTAATGTAGCACATAAATATACTATCAAATGGCATAATAATAATATCTAACCTTGTTTTTGAAGAACAAGTTTGATCCTATAGGGTAGAGGTAGTAGGTAGGTAGGTAGAAGGGGTTTCCCTACTCATGTATCAGCCATGTTTCTAGCACATTACAACATCTCATAAATAAAAGGAGCCAATTAGTTATACTTATAAAACGATAGAAAATTATATCGCTATTTCGGTCACGGGGCTAAAGCACTGCCGTTAAAAAATCAAAATTAAAAATTTTGAAAATACCCACGACGAATGAAAACAGTATCGTCGAAAAAGAAAGAAATAAAATTTTAAAATCCCCCGACTCAGGGAATGTAATTATTAAACCAAGAAAATCCGTCGGGGGCTATACTGAAATCCTTAACAATTAAGATCCTTGAATCACTACCACAAGTTCAACTACTCATTCGAACTCTAGGGATCAAATATTTCGTATCCCAAGAGAATTTATTGTTCTATTAAGCGGTTGATATTGAGATGAAGTAGATTTATTGAGCAGCGTTCTCCGGTAGCGTCCAAGGCAAATCTCTTTGATAAGGTAATTGGGTCTACGATCGTCTACCGCTACCGGCCTGCACTTGTTAACGGTATGTTGCGTATTTATGTATCTTTATGACTTCTAATTCTCATCTATTACTTACTGTCATATGAAGAGATAAACTTTGAATCCTTTTTTTAAAACGATGCGCGAAAAATTAGATTTCAAAAATCAATGTTTAAGAGAAGAAAACTGCTTTTTTTCAACTTTTTCACAATACCTTCGTGTACGCTCACATACACGTATAATATGAAAAATTATTAAAGCATACAGAAATGATTTATTTATTTAACATTTATGCACACCGGAAAAAAAAACAGAGACAGTTTACAAAGATATGTGTAAACAGTCTATTTCTACAGAACGGTGCTTGCCGGGTCTTCAGATTTTATATTTTGCGGGGCATAAATTTTGTAGTAGGGTTGGCAGCTGCACAATTTAATAATTTATATTAACAGATTTTTGAATCACTGTTACATGGATATTTGATATTAATTAGTTGGCTGATGTTAATTACGTGGAGTGTTTCTGGCGATTTTTAGATCCTTGCCTGTTGAGATTTGACGTTATCTGTTCCCCATCTCACGTGAGATATTGTTACGATGTGTTCTTATTTCAGTACTGGTAAATGCTTTATTCCAATAAAATGATAATTTGTTTAGTATTTTTACCTTTATTAATTTATTTAGATAAGTACATAATTTTTCCATTTTTTTTCGCATTTTTACAGAAAACAAAATTAGACACTGTTTCCCGAGAATCCCTTTTGAGGAAAACGTGAATTGAATTTAATTTATTTTAGCTACTACAAATCGCTTACTTTAAAAGAAGAATGGAAAGAATATTTTTTTGTCTATATCTCCAAGGTGGTAACCCTGCATTGCGTGTAGACACAGGCTCGTGTCATTGTGTGCGTGACCCACAAAACATCTATGAATAGCCAAAAGTTCATTAACTACTGGAGACGCGTGCACTGACTCATCAGACTGTGTTTAGGTCATCATGATCAAACAAACAAATAAACATACTGCTATTGTAGCTGTTTTGTTTGTAACCAATAAGCCAGCAAGTGAACTATGTGATGGTTACTACCACAGGACAGGTAAAGATAGGACTCACAATAGTACTTTTTCTTTAACATCGCTTCAGCTAAGGAGGTGCAAGAAGCGATTCGGAGGTTAAATTCCTAAATCATCTTTAATCTCGTTTTGTCGTGTGTGATCGAGTGTTTGTAATCGATGTCCTCAGCAAGAGCTTGATCAATTATTACAAAATTTTTTGCATGTACAAGTATATTTGGTAGGTAGGTATATTAAGCTACTTTTTATCCTTCCCCTTTTTCTTCCTTGCTTTCTAAATACTTACTATTTTGACGGTTAAATGTAGGAGATATGGGATTTAATTTTTCTAATTAGTTCAGGTGTAATCGCATGGCTAAGTTCAATGTAAGAAAATGTGTGAAAAATAGCTGATACGAGTACCTTTAAATATACAATGTACTTAATTTGTTACGCAACTAAACAGGAAACAGATAAAGTGTAATGTTATGGTGAACTAGTTTTTATATACGCAGTAATTTGCTATGAGGTAAAGTAATAAGCCAAAAATGTATTCCTACAAATCAACAGCATTTGACGCTGATTGCTGTGTACCTACGGATTTCTTTGCCTTTGACTTAATTTTAGCTAGCTTTGATGATTACCAAGTTTTGCCCAGCAGGATAACTTTGACAGATGCCTTATAATCTAACTTATAATCGGGATAAAATCTATCCTATGGCCTATTCCTGGATGCAAACTATATTCTGTATGCCAAGTTTCAGCTTAATCCGTTCAACGGTTAGGACGTGAAGGACTTACAAATATCCAAACATCTTTACAAACTTTCACATTTATACGATTGGTAGGATGGGGCAGGTAATTATCGTTTTGTTGTAGACATCTCCGGTACTGATAAGTCGTTTTTCTTTAATGATGTATGAATGTATTAAATTAATCGTGCGTGCCATCTAGGACTGGAAAAAATTGCCGAAGTTAGTGTTCCCTTAGAATATAGTGTAAGTGTATTCAAAGCAAGAGTGTTAAGGGTTCTCATAAAATTGTTTCAACACATAGTTCCCGCGTAGATTGGTAATATAATTTTATTTATTATCTGTATTCGGCCCACAAAATTGATATCTGTCATCCGTTTCGCCTTCGCCATCCGCCTTCAATTACAATGTTCATCTGTTGTTTTACGTACAACTTTTTATATTATGACTTTGAGCACTTTTAGCTCACTTCATGGTGTCGATGACCTATAGAGGTCTTTAGGTATTAAGCTAAGTGAACTTTTTAGGGGTTTTTTATCCGGAGAACAATTGTTTTTTGGCCACGTTCACTCACGTAACACGTGGTTTTATAACACAGTAGGTAAGTATAGTATTAAAATCAGTATTGTATTTCAAAATCAGTCAGGAGACTTTTCGCTGGGTTACAAATATAAGTAGTTAGTATCTAGTTCCAAGTACATTTATGAAGAATAGTTTTGTGTTTCCTGTAATTATTTACACAATGTCCTGTCACTCGAACGCTGGAAAGGATAAAGACTCTGTAAATGATAATATAACCCTTTTTGGATGACGTATGGAACAGTGAAACCTCCGTTTTCTTGTGGTTTTCCTTCACCCAATTTTTTGTATTTACACGAGTTATTGACCATTTATTTCGTGTGTATTACACGAAAGTGTGTATTTGCACAATCAAGTTCTTTGTAAACAAGCATATTATTTACATGAAGTTCGATTAGGGTGTCTGCCCGTAACAGTTGTGTGACACGAATATCGCGGGCTGTGCAGTGTGCATGTAGCCTATACGGAAGGAAAATAAAATAAACATAATATTTTATGTTACACACCTCAAGTATCATGTGAATACAACTTTACCTAAGTCATATCCATACAAGGGTTTTGGGATACATTGCTTCAGAACTCCTATCTATAAGTATATTCCAAAGCTTCTACAGCTAAATTCATTAATACAGAGGGCTAGTCAGTTTGTTGATTGGTAAAACTTGAATAATGGCCCCAATCTCATGTTATCCTGCATATCAGCACTTGGCTCTGCACTCACAGGGGGACTTCTAAGGCTCCTAAGGGGCTCTTAAGGTACCAACGTATACCTTCGTGTCTAATTACCAATAATGCTGTAATTAGTAATAATTTGTCGCAGACATGCTCCTAATCATGATCACTCACGTCATTAGTCATACTGCACGTAACTTATTTGTCATGCACAATCGTTAAACGTAATAACCTTCTCGTTTCATTTTAATAAGGATAATTAACTTTTTCCAGTATGCAATTATTGGTTTGTCAGACATGCGGTCGGTTCTATGACCTTATTGTACGGATTTTTCTGAAAAGCATATTATTATTGATGACCCGTATGGTGCAATGGTTACCGTGCCGGATCGCCGTTCGAAGGGTCCTGGGTTCGATTCCCAGAGGGGCCGATATTTAAATGATGAGTTTAAATTTCTGATCTCGGTCTGGGTGTATGTTTGTGTGTTTATGTGTTGTCCATGGCACCTACAACATAGGGAATCCTAGTGTGGGGTTATGTGTGTATAGCGTTATTATTATGTCAAGAGTTTCTGGCGATTTTTAGATTCCCCTTCCTATCTGGTAACATGTCGTGAGATTTGATTTAATCTACTCCCTGATCCTCGAATGTCAGATTCTAATCTTAGTGACAACTGTTATCTGTTATCGTCGTCATACAATAAAGTCATTATCTTGACCACACTAACGACTTATTAAACTAACCTAAATTTCCTTAATCCTATGGATTAGTGGTCAATCCTAGGGATTTGTTGTAAATCCTAGATATTCGATTAAAGTATCGGAAGTTTTTAGGTCACTAGGTCTGAATTTAATTAATTTGATCTGTTTTTTGTTTATGGTATGAATCTATTCGTTATCTGGAGCAGGTGAAATCCACACTCCACGCCAGATGCGCTCGTCAATGTCGAATTGACAACTCTTATCATTTTATACTGCACCTACTGGCGATTTAAATAAAGTTGTTTTGTAGTTAATTTATTTAATTTTAATAAAAGGTTGCACAATTTAAAAATTCCAATTTAAAAAATGATAGCTGAAAGAAAAAGTCTTGAACAAAAATAACGGTTTTCTTTAATTAGGTTCAAAGGTGTGATACTTAGTTTTGCAGGTCAGTGTATTAAGATAGACAATTGAGACATCATAACTACGGTCTAACGTCTCATACGTGTCATCTGATACATAGTACGTGTTTTATGTGGAACACTGGACACGCGCGCTTGGTTTAATGGAATGTTCTCGCGACGGCCACAGCTTCAAGTGGTGCGGAAAGGGGGGACTAGAGGGAACAAATCAGTTTTATACGAAGCAACCTCATTGATTTGCGACGCGAGAATGAAACAAGAAAATATATTTTGACCTATTTACCGGCTGTGCAGAACATGGATGAAGTTTTTTGAGGATTGGCCGAACTTACCGTCATGAAAATGCCGAGGCGCGGTATTGAAATTTTAATCCTTTTGACATCTTGTTCTGATCTTAAACTTGTATAAATATTGAGTAAAAAGGGTCTAATTTTATAAACTACTAGACTAAGTAGACGACGCCTGCGAATTCGCCCGCGGAAGAGTACCTAGTTTAAAAAAATATTGTATTTATCCCAAGGGAACCTATAATCGGGATAAAATCTATCCTTTTTCCTATTTTTGGATGCAAAATATCTGTGTACCAAGTTTCAACTTAATCCGTTCAATAGAGCGTGAAGGACTTACAAACATCAAAATATCGACGGAAGAAATCATAAAGGTGGTAACTGACACTTTTGGTAAAATTGTTTTTTATCACCATTGATATCAGTTTTTTTTTCTGCGTCGATTGATCCGGGTCTCGCAGCTCTGAGACTAATAGCAATGATTTTAGGATTTTTGGTTTTGCACTTCAGCGCCATAATTTCGTACCA
>LGAG01000246.1:173357-183382 GCA_001278395.1 Lerema accius
ACAACGACAGCTCCACCAGCCCCGGCGGCAGGCGGGACACCACGCGGTGAAGAGACAGACTGTCTAGATACTGGTGACGAAATAATATTGGAAATTAGTGTTTTTTTTAATATAAAAATAATAATATTGAAAATTGAATTTTTTTTTAAAGATATGCCGGGGTAGTTTTTTTCCCCCTTTCTTCTCCTCCATATTAAAGCACTTTTAGGAAATGAATTATCATTTTTTTTTAGTAAATTTAGTACAAAATTACTTTACACGGTACTGCAAAATTATTAATAACGGTTGCTACATTTTTTGGTAACTGAACATATATCACAGTTGTAAATTTAATTTCCTTGGTAATCAAACTTACATTCACTTTACATAAATTAATAAATTAAAGCATAAATAAAGTTTTTTTTAACCGCCGTGCCTATGATATGATACAATAATCGCATCATACATGGATTCAATAATCGAATCTTATAGTCCAAATGATATTATTATACTCGTAAATACCTTGCAAGTGCCGGTGAGGTGCAGTATCCGCAGCTGCTGCAGCCCAACGACGTGCAGCGCGGCCGCCAGCGTCATCTCCCGGCAGCAATATAGCTTCAGAGTCCGCAACTCTGTGCACCGACCGATTGCCGCGTAACTATAACCAACAGACAATAACTATAACCAACAGACAATAACTATAGCCAGCAGACAATAACTATAGCCAGCGGACAATAACTATAACCGCCTGAAAATAATGGTAACCGTCAGAAAATAAATATAACCAACAGACAATAACTATAAATCAACCACCAAAAACTATAACAAAGAGACAATAACGATGAGCATTCTGATGATTCGTAAAATATCTGTATTTGCTATAAAAAACATACTACAAAAATAAATAATAAAGGGGTGTCCAAATTGCACACTACATATAGGGAATCCTCAACATAAGTTTTGTACGCCAATAATTCGACCATGTCATAAGTACATAATTAAATACTAAAGAAATATATAAAATATTGGTTTTCTTACTCTGTCTCCTTAAGTGTTGGGCAGCGGAGGGTTAGATCCTCGAAGCGGTCGTAATGGCTGTTGATGAGCTCAACCATCTCCTCGCGACGGTAACAGCCGGCGCGTCCATACATGTGCAGTGCCTTCAATCTACTAAAAAAATAATGGGCATATATAAAAGTGTTCTTAGATCCTGGGTTCCTTACTCCTATGGATTACTCTGCTATTTTACCAGGGTAATGGAGGACCTAATTATTAGGATCGTAAAATAAAAAAATACAGTAAAAACTAACTTGTATTGTTTGTTTTTATAACATTTTATAGTTAGAGTAAAATCAGTTTACCTCAAACATCACATGGGTAACAATATCGAAAAGGTTAGGAACCACTGTCTTACATGATTAATTAATTTAAATATTGTGTAAAGCGATAAGTGGGGCACCCTTTCGATTACGAAAAACCCCATGAAATACTCCACTAAAAAACTAAACATGAACTTTGCATCATATGTCCAAGGCAAATGTCATCCACTTGATTATCAATATTTATCAATTATTTTCTGACAAGAAAACTTTGTCATAAGCAAAATTACCTAGATTCCTTAGCAAGTGTTCTCAGGAAGGTGCTGCAAATAGGCTCATTAACTACCAGCGAGGACACTCGCAGAGCTAACGGCATCACATTTGGACTTAGTATCTCCGCTCGGCAGAACACATCCACATGATTCAAAGATGGCAGTTCTGCCAGCATTACCAACTCGTCGGTACCTGTAAGTAATTGTAAGGATTAGGCTTTTATATATTATCAAAAGTTATTTGATATTTGTAGTGGCAATGATTATTTAATAGGTGTATCTTGGACTGTTTATAAAAAAGACACTGTCAAAGTTTATATTAAGGAGTCTAGAAATCTAAACTTAGGTATAAAATATAGATATAAATAGTTGATATTGACATTGCTAGCCCAGGATATTGAACAAGGCATTTGTTTAATGATTAAAGTATAGTGTGGGTCCTTAATATGAAGACACTGGACTTCTCTGCATTCCTTTAATATGTAGCTGAAGTTTTATAAGTCACAATAGCTAGCTAGTGCCCTGTATTTATTCACAGGTTTCAAAGATACAAAGTTCACATTTCAACGCTCTTCAATGATCAATTTGAATGGAATTAGTATTAAGTTAAAGTAACCTGCAGAATTACAGAGAGTGATAGTAGTAGCTAAAGGAAAATTATAAAGCTTACTGAGGGCAAGTCCGAGATGTATTGTAAGCTCGGTAAGATGAGCAGCGCAGAGGAAGCGCGGGAAAGACGGGGACAGGATCCGTGGGAAAGCCTGGGCTAGGAGGGGCTCCTTAGCCGTCATCAGTAAAGCTTTCACACCGCGACCCGCGCGCCACCTACGAAACGCCCGTCCGTTGTTCACCAATGCTGCCCGTGGACTGACCAAACGTGCCCAACGACGGCTTACCTATGCAACAATAAAAATATTTTTTTCAGTAATGTGTCACTTATGTTAATTATTTAATTTAAAAATTTGTTACAAATAGCATGTTATTATTGAAGGCTGAAGGAACAGTGATATATATCACACACCATAAATCTGTTTTTTCATTATTTAACTTATTTTTAGCTACCAAAAGAAAGTCAATAGCACATTATGAAAAACTATTTCCAAGTACATAAACTTTTAGGGGATAGATGAAAGTTATGTATGTAATTTCTGTTCATGCAAGCTGCAAAACAATGCACTGCTACTGCTTGGAGTTAAACATTTTTTTTTTTCAAACAATCTCAAAGCACAGAAAGAAATTATAATCAATGGTCATACAATGTTTACACACACACGCACACACCTTTTACCAGGTTTATCCCATGTTTCATACAGAAATGAAATACTACATTTTATCAAATTGCGTATAGCGTCGAAAGTATAATACGCCGGTTGCTAAACAATGTAAAATCACGAACATAGACATGCAAGTTATATTAATATTTAAACTTACCCTAGCCGCAGTTAAGCACACTACGTGCGATGGTAGGTAATCTAGGATCATTATCAGTACTTCATCCGGGAGTCGGTCCAAGTCCATGATGACTTCGTAATTGATTATTATCACTACAAAAGACCCTTTTGAAATCTTATCCGATCACTAGTTTACATCGCGATTGTCAAATTATTCATGAAACGACGTATGTCGAGCCTAATTTATTTCATGAAAACACACTGGAGTTCCGACAAATTGAAATATACAAAAATTATGTACTGAAATGCGTCGCCCTTATATCCAAAATTTTTTAAAAACAAGAATTATAAAATACAAATAGACCGACCAAACAGATAACTGTCACCTGTCAGTCAAATGTCAAGAAATGATGGATTGAAATACAAATTGAAATAAAAAATGTAACGCGTCATAGACAAAAGTCAACTGTCAATGCACAATGTCAATGACACACGCGTCACTTTATTTATCAAATTGTCAAAAAGATAAAAATTAAAACGAAAAAAAATTGTAATAATTAAAAAATTTAAAGAAATTGAACCTCGACTTGTGCCTTAGTTATTTGCGAAATTTTGTCACTAATTTCGTAATCATCTTATTTAATTTTGAAATGCGCATGATAACCTTCAGCGTTCTAAAAAAATGCAAACTCAAATTCCCATCTCATCAGTTTTCAAGGACGACAGTAACAATTAGCTCAGATGCGTTGCTACCAAAATTCGACTTCAATAAACTAAAAGGTATATAAAGGCAAACTACATAAACATTTTCGTTAACGTAACAGGTCCTATTACAAATTCCTTCTGAACTAATACTAAACTTCTGTCAAGGTGTTTGATTACCTTATAATGTGTTCTAATCCCATATACGTTTGTTGAGTACGGATACTTCTTTAAGTCTTATTGGTTCGCAACTCAATACAAATTAAAAATAAAGCAGTCCTAGCAAATCTTTAGACATTCCATTGTGGTCATGGACAGTCTGATGATGCCTGTTATAAGGTACATGACAAGAGTTATTATACTCTAGGTGATCCAAAGTATGTGGAGATTCTGCCATCATGGAAATCAAATCAAGAGATTACCCTGCGTGAAGAATTGCTTCGTAATATGAGGATCTTGCCAAACTTTGTTACTGAGGCTGAGGAAGCCGCCTTGCTGTGTGAAGTGGAGCCTAAACTGAAGCGCATGAGATACGAGTTTGATCATTGGGATAATGTAAGATTGACAACCTTCATCATCTTGTTAAAATTGTATTAAATGAACATTTGTTTGCTTTAATTGAAGTTACATGTATTTTATAATAATTAGTGGTAACTGTAATCACCTATATTTAGCCATTTACTACCAATTTATACCCATATGGACCAATTAGGTCTAATAGCCTCCTGGGAAATAGTTTCAGGATTTGATTCTCAGCCAATGCACATATTCATAACATACAATTGTTTGTCGGGTCTTCATTGGTTGTAATTTCTTGATAAATTATTTCACATCCTAATCCTGAGCAAGGCCAGGCTGAATTTTGAATTGAGTTTAAATTTCTTTCCTTGGTCTGAGAACACAGTGTTCTACACATTGTCTATTATCCATGGCACTTACATCACAGGGAATCCTAACTTCAGATATAAGTGTATAGCTTTGTTTATTATCATTTTGTTATTTCAGGCTATTGAGGGGTATCGTGAGACAGAACACAGTGGTTGGCGAGAGGAGAATGAGGCAGTGCTGGCTCGAGTGAAAGCTGTCTTCCCACAGGATGCAGTACTGTTGCCACATGTCCATGTATTGGATCTAGCAGCAGCAGGACATATTAAGCCTCATATTGATGCTGTTAGGGTATGCATTCATTCTGCTAGTTTTAATTAATTAATTACCTGTATAACACTAACGAATTAACAAAAATTACTATTCTCACTAACATCTATTACTAACAGGACCTAAAAACTTGTAGTTACACAGGTTACATTGGTATAACTTGACTTATTAAAGCGCTATAGTAGTATTGAAAAAGTTACGTAACTGCAAGTGAATTTGAATGACCACAAGTGGCAAAAATATTTTTGCTATTGTTCTTAATTGCCACAGATATTTTTAGGTTTTAAGGACTTGCATACAGATAGGAAGCATATTTGCTCATGAAAGAGATGTACGTTTTACTCCCTATAAAAGTTCCCTGATACTTTTATATAGCAACTGACTGTCTTTACATTTAATATGAAAAGGAAATACATACCTTAAAAATAGGTAATTCAGTAAACTTTGATACAACAAAGCATACATTAAAAACCTCAGAGATATTACACAATATTTTAATAAATAAAATTTTGAATAATTTATATATTGTCTATATTTCAGTTCTGTGGCAATGTAATAGCCGGTCTCTGCCTCCTTTCTAGTGCTGTGATGAGACTGACTCATGAGAAAGAACCGCATCTTGTATTAGATGCGTTGTTGGAAAGAAGATGCCTCTACATTATGAGGTGAGATATTCTGTTATATTGCATGCATAATGGAATACTGACTTTAAAAATATTTTTTTAAAAATCGCAGAAGAACTTAGTATGAGGACTTATTATACTTGTTGATGAATAAAATTTGAATTGAATTACTAATTACTTATAAATAAAATTTACTAATTATTTCAAACGTGTGACGTAAACAGTAGACGATAGGTGACCATAATACAAGCCTGTATCTGTATGTAACTCAATTTTAACTTAAATCGTAATAAGTCAGTCTATAGGTGCTTGAAACCTACTGTGGGGCCATGAGTGTGCAGTATTTACTTGTTATTTTTTTTTCAGTGGTGTGGCACGTTACGATTTCACACACGCAGTACTAAGTGGAGATGACAGCAAGTGGCGCGGTCATCCTCTGCCGCGCAAGAGAAGAGTGGCCGTCATCTGCAGAGAACAACCAAAAAAGACTGACGACTCCGAAGATAATGATGCTAAAGATAATCCCTACTCACCAGTGACTTAAACATTAACAATGCTTTATTTAGTTCCTAGTTATTGACTATGTTTGCCGTTCCATACAGTGTGATGTTTGACATTCTAGTACATTCTGTGGTTGAAATTAGACCATAAATTGTCTGGATTAGGATTAATATAATGCACACATTACAGTAAGTATGATTTACTATATTATATTAAAAATAATGATTGCAGATTTAGACCTAAAAATACCTGAAAGTTATTGTAACGGATATTACTATCTGGAGAGGTAGTTTATATAAAAAATATATAAATTAGAGTATTGTGGTACACAAAGTGTTCCATATTAAATTACTCCAATGTCTAAGTCAAAAATTTATGAAACTGTTGATAATTGAATTAATTTCTGTTTATTCTGGGATCTGATCCTGGCCTATTACAATAATTAGTACTAGAATTTTCAGTATTGTTTTGTAAATAAATTATTAGTCTGTTATTTTAGTGATTTTGGGTCCTAAATTGTTTTTATTAAATTGTTGGAATATACTGTGTTTTTTTTAATCATAATTAAAACGGAAAATCCTGAAGCATTTGATTTGACGTTGATATTAGGAAGAAGACAAATAAAAATCAAGAACACTTATAAAAATATTTATTGCATAAAATAATGGAACTAAATATTACTTATTTACAATAGTAAAACAATTAGCAATGAAAGTTACCCCTAACTCTTAATTTATTGCTTTATATTAATAGGTACAATTCAAGGTCAAATCAACGACAATTTCAGTATTATAGTCGTGGTCAGAACAAGCTTGCAAAACTATGAAATTACATATAAAATTTTCCTTGCTTCAGAAGGCACTTCATTAATACTAGGTTTCATTTACAATTACATTACATAGTAGGATGAGCATAACTATATAAATTACATTTTGGTTTGCTGTTTAGTAACATCTCCCATACATATTTCATTTTTTTTTAATTCAGGTTAAGTAGACGCGCACTAGGCAGTCTGCGGCAGCTAAACGCACATAATGACGATGTATGGGAGCTCGCACAAGGCAGCCACGAATTCCACAAACAATTCGGCTGCCGCAGCCCAACTGCCTAGTGCACACCTGCTTGCTTCCGTGCTTGATGACAATCCCACTTAATAGTAAGTGAAAACCACGACACGTAATCCTACTGTGAGGCTATAATTATGTATGCAACATTTATTTATATATTATGTTCTGGACGCTAACTGCAAGCTGAGATCAAGACAGTTGCCTGATCTACCTGAGGTTTAAGATGGATAAGGTGCTATCTCTCTGGTGTATGCCAGTGGTATTGGAGTAGTGGTCAGTCCCGCTCAGAGAACTCATCCAAGGTCTCCATATCCAGGTACTCCACATCCCCGTCCAGGGTCTCTATATGCTCTAGGTCCATCTGCCAATCATTGCTTTCCTGTAAATTAATGACATTAATGAATTTTCAATTTTACAATTACTATGCTATTAATATGCTCACTCTTCAGTACTCAACAAACTTTGGCGGGAAATGTTATCATTTGTTATTTACGTTACGTTTTTCCGATCCCACAGTATTAATATTATAATACAAAGAGTGAGTAACAATATAAAATACCTAAAAATCTTTTTGTTTTTTCAGATTTCTAGTTAAGGTATTTAACTTAAGTTACTCTTACCAAATACTGAAATTAAGTTATCAAAAATAAAAATTACCGATTGTTTGTCCCGGCGATGTACTCGGAAGTGTCGCTTCAAAGCCCCTACTGAGGCAAACCTGCAATGAACATCAATTATTATAACAAAATCTGAAGAGTACGAATGCACTTTTGTGGGTAACAATAAATACGTAGGAGGGATCGAAATCGAAATACATACGTGCGAGAGCATTTTGGACAGGTAGTGCTTGCCGGCTCCGCTGGGAGTGTTTCCGATTCGCCGCTGTGGCACTTACGGATATGAGACATTAGGTCGCTCCTGAAATCAAAAGAAAGATTATTGATTTTATTTTTATACCAAATAAGTTAATGATTACCTGGTCCCACACGATGGTAAGTGGCGACGCGTTCTATCTGGTAAAGTGCATTAACTTAATTAACAAAACCTATTAAACTGATAAACGATTACTAAACCTTAACTCTAAGCGCATTAACTTTATTAACGAAACCTATTCCCACTTGCCTTGAAGACACATCATACTGGAATGGGAATACACACCATAATACTATTTTACACTAGCACAATATGGTCATACCTGTTTGAGAACCGCAAGATACACGCGTCATAACCGCACACGAATCGATCGGCCTGGCGGTGCGACAGCGCGTGCTGCACGAGCTGCGCGCGAGTCCCCACGCGCAAGAAGCATGTAGGACACATCAGCGCGGCGGGCGGGTGCGCATGCGAGTGCGCTGCGTGTCGGGACAAGTCCGCGCGGCCAGTGCACGCTACGCCACACGCCGGGCAACGGGAACAACATACTGTCTCGTGTGCGCGAAGCGATGATAGACTCTGCAAAATAATATAGGATTGTTAGTGCTGTCTTTTTTGGTCAGTTGCGATTATAACAGCTGTTTTGCTTTATACAAATCATGTATTATGGTGACTTATGTGGTTGGTATGTATGTTGGTGTTCAATCAACAATACTAACTAGACAATTGTGTCAATATAAAAATACGTTTTCAAAGACAGGTACAGTTGAAAATTGCCATTTATTTTGTTTCCTTGAAACATCTAACATTTGGCAATGCCGCAATATACCGCAAAAGTGGTACAAAGGTACCCGTAAAATCTATTTTAAGGGTTACATTAAAGAAGTTAAGACTACAAACAAGCGCCAAACAAGATACCTGATGAGTAGTATTGCACACGTTGCATGTGAGCGGCGCAGGCGCATCGTGTTGTCTCGAGTGTTCGCGCAGCGCCGCACGTGTCGCGAACTGCGCGCCGCACGTCCAACACGAATGCCGCGAGCCCGCCGGGTGCGTGTCCTGATGAGTACGAAAGTCGCCTATGCGCTGAAATTTAAATTAAAAGTATACTTTAATAAAATAGACAAGTATTAATATACAATAATACATTAATAAATGAATGTGAAATTGATAAAAAGTGCTTTTGTGCATCAGTAAGAAAGCTATACTTGCCTCTGTAATAGGTTTTGCATGCTTTAAAATTTCCATTTTATACATTACATAATACACTGAGCTAGGATAGGAATCCCTATGTTATAGGTGGTATTGTCAGTCACAAGTGAAATAACAGTTTGAATTAATAAAGCCATGTCCAAAGTTATCTATAACCTGAATAACTAAGCTAGAAGTATTTTTAATTAATGTTTACAACTGTATATTAGATAATAACTCCTCAGTCATTCTCACCTGAAAAGACATAGGACAAACAGTACATTGGTAAACTGTCTCCCCACAAGCATTCTTTGCTCGCTCTATGTCCTCTTCATCAGCAGCCGTGGCAGCTGCCAATGCGTCACGTTCCACCATAATAATGTCATCTTCACTGTATGTCCGTCCTGAGTTCGTTCCAGGTCCTCCCACAACAATAAACACATCTATCTTCTGTGTCAGCTCATGCAGCTTCTGCCTGAGTGCATGAATCTTTTCACTCAGAGGTGGAGCGCCTTTTGCTGCAAGGGCAGTACTAAATTCATAGGCATTGATCGCGCGTTGGATGCAGCTGTTGCAAAGACGACCGTCTGGGATTACCTAATTAAAATCATTTTGTATTAATGTGGTTATATTGACTTATAAAGAACAATACTTAGCAGTTGCTACCAGAGCAGGCAATGGAAACAAGGGAGCTGGTAGATGAACACAAAATGTAATGTACTGTAAATGTTGTACATCAAAACAGGAGTCAAATAAACTTTAAACTGTGCTACAGACTGTTGCGGACGGTGGACAACTTGCAAATTGATAGAAATTTTAAATTAAATAAGGAACGACAGCAATACCTTATTGTTATTTAATTGCAGCAGCATGGACCGCAGTGGCGTCTGCATAGGCGGCGCTCCAACGTCGTGTTCTTCCGGCGTGAACAACTCGCCACCGCCGCCGCAAA
>LGAG01000246.1:188715-207922 GCA_001278395.1 Lerema accius
ATTTATTTTTCGTTTTCTGTGCGTCGCGCTAGGGGCCCGGCAACTGATATTTCGTCTCGCGGTGAAAAGGTTAAATTTCGTTCAAGCCAGTAAGCGCTTCTTGCGCGGCGAATAATTATGTAGCTTAGATAATTTATCCCTATCTGGTCAACCAAGAATCGAACTGGTGACTCGTCGTGCAACACATACTCAACTAACCTATTCCTCATTGTAACAAATCTAACAATACTTACAGCGTTCTGTCGGTCCAACTGCGCAGGCGCAAGACGGGCGCCCTGCAGCGCCTCGTTGATAGGGATGTGCAGGAGCAGCGCGCCAAATGACAGCCGCGCCAACACCGTGCCTCCCGACGCGAACCATGTCTGCCAGGGTGCTGTATTACACCATTTCATTAAATAAGCATGTCTATAGGTACCTAGTCGTAGATGTCGGAAAGTGAGTCTATAAATTCTTTAGAGTACTGCATACTGAGTTCGTATAACTTTTCACTAAAATTTGTAGTCAGACGTAACTGAGCAGGGACGACCCCATGAGACTGGTGCGACCTTCATGGGACATTGAGTCCCCTAAAACCGTTTACTATCAAAGTATCGAGTAAAGGGAATTTTTGCTAAAGTCACCACTGGATATTCGACGACGAAGACGATAATTCGTTTAGTAGACGAAGCTCCAGACGAACCAATTAATATCTACAGGTCAGCGTGTAACGGTGTAACACTTAAAAAAAATGAACTGTCTGCCAATAAGACAGAATAAAGAAAATGTTGGCTTCCAAGCCACATACACGAGTTTGCCCATTTAAGAAGCGTTAAAATACTTACATTGGATCCCATTAATAGCGCCAAGCAAGGCGACTGCTACAAAGAATATGAAGACTGGTCTTTCGAAGGCTGCGAGCGCGGCTCCAATGGCCCGTTGTGGGGGCCCGGGGCCCAACACGAGCGGGGACATCGCCGCCCACCACAGCGACGCTGGTGCCGATAATACTGACACCCATCGAAACACCTGTGGAATAGAAAATTATTTAATAGCCATTTTCGTGTATGGAATAGACGGGCTATTCAACATGTCAAACTTTGATGTGGTTGCCGGGTAAGTTTTATCATGTAGTACCTACTATATTTGTCGGGTTATTCCCGTTGGCTCCCATTCCCGCTCTCACAGTCCCACTGGACTCCGAAAACGATTAATTTGATTTATAGATTATTAGTACTTTTGCCTTAGTACACCTACCTACTGCTTAACAAACAGCGTTACAGCTATGTTTGTCAAGCAGGTTTGATATAGTTTATAATCGTTTGTCGGCAACTTAACTTGTTATTCTTAATGAAAAACGGCTGATAATGGATGCTTTTTGATTGCGATTCCTATCGTTCAGTAAGAACAAAATTAGGGAGATATCATTATTGAGATGGATGCTGATAACAGGCTAGAAGTAGGGATCTAAATAGGTGGTTAGATAATTACATACATTTATGATGGTTGGATGGACACGCTTATCTACGCTAAGCATAACACTGATTACACAGGAAATGTTTGTATTGAAGGCTTCGACATGCAGACAAGAAAATAACATGATATTTAGGTACCATAATATTTACACATCGTTCAACTCTTAATGGCGGTAACTCTTGGCTCATATATGATTGTTTTAATGATGTACAGTCACGAGCATAAATATGTGACCATCACTTGGCGGCATAAATATGTGACCCCCCTTTGTAAACATCATCTAGAAATAATATCCTTGCCACAACGAATCAAACAAGTCCAACTTCGTTGGGGTTGTATGGTTTACTTAAGGAGTTCCTATTGCCACCTTTGGTTTCCATCATCAGATCAGCTTAACTTAATTTCATAATAAATGCAAAATTTAAGCTTAATCGGAGACTGAGAAGTTGGTTTTCTGGGGGGGTCAGATATTAATGCTCGTGACTGTACCTAGAGCAAACATCAACTGCATCAATGATTGTAATTCGTGATGACTCTAATCAAGGTGTTATTAACTTTCTAATGAGAAACTTTATCAACCGTAATGTTTGTGAAACGACAACTTCTTTAACATCGCTGTGATTTGAAAGTCCATGAAAAAGAAAACGACAATATTAAGTTATAATTTAATTGATCTTATTTTAATAATAACGAGCTTTTGAATTGTTTATATTATCTATTATTAAGGGACTACGGGTACCAGCTGAAAGGGGTCTTTAAGAAAGAAGTTTGGGAACCTCTGGATGATGACGTCACGCAAGGAGCAAGCGATTTAACTAGGTACATTTCCAGAGAGATGTAGCAACGTTCAGTACTGCGACTGCGACGCGACCGGCGAAAGGCGGAACGGTCCTGCTTGCGAAATTGACACGACCACTTCTTAGATAATAAACACTGCTATAATTGGAGATATGCCTCAAAACAACTCATAAGGCACGCTTAAACTAGTAATCATTAATAGAAAAACGAAAATCCTGACTGCTCATAATTTTGGAGGTGGATTATTTATAAAAAAATTGCCGACGTCACTGTCACAATCGAGATGAATCTAATGACACACCTTGTGTTAAAAAAGTAATATAAGTACCTACAGTAGAGCCATTACAAACGTGCAGCTGCAGACTACGTCATCAAACATTTTATCATATCTCTCGTTCACACCTATAGGTATATCGGAACTCTCGCTGGAATGTGGGAGTGAGAGTTCCGACATACCTATAGGTGTGAACGAGAGATATGATAAAATGGTTGATGACGTAGTTTGCACATTTGTAATGGCCCAGCTATATAACCTATAATACATACGCTCGAAAAACATTGGGTACCTACCCTCCTTAAACAGTCAGGTAAAGCCTAGCAACGGTTGCCTAGCAACTATAAAAAAATATATTTTTTGTCAATAAAGACAATATTGGCAAATGAAACGCATAACCGGATAACAAGTGGTTTACTGTTTTTGTGAAATCCTAATATTGGCCTACTAATGAAAAACGCAAGTAGGTTCATTTGTTGACTGAGTGTTTTAAATTGTCATCAAAGCCGTTTAAACAAATAAAGTAGCGTTAATTTTTTTAAGATAGGTACCTACTTGCGATCATGCATTCATCCACAGTAACTTATTACAATTAAATCAATTGCAATGAAACTTTTAGTTGCACCTTACAATTAAAATTAATTAAAATAACGCATGTTAATTGTAACTCACAATTGAAATAATTGCGATTAACTTTTATAGTTTTTTCATGAAACAATTAAAACTAACAAATACTTTAGTACCTATGTATCAATGTTACCGTCTATAATTTTTTTATTCCTATTAAAAAATTACGTCCAAAATTGAGCGCCTCTAATGGGCCACTTGATCTTTTCAGTAAAATTATACATAATACTACAATATTATACAGTACCTAGTATGTTTTTAATTGTTAGTTTTTAGTTAAAATTCACGAAACAATTGGAAATTAATCAATTGTTAATAGTAGTTAGTCACAATTAACAATTGATAATACTACTACAGTTAACAGTTAAGTAATTGTTAATTGTAATTTTCGACAATTGCAATTGATCAATATTAATATTAATCTTTAATTGTTCTTGCAATTAAATTTTGTCCAACACATACTTAGAAAAATTAAGTGGTCCTAGCTTTCTATTCGTGACAAACTAGAATGAATCTTGCATCTAACCACAACCTACAAACGTAGGTACCTACAGACACTTAGGTTTAATGGTGTAGACCAGTGGTTCCCAATCTTTTTTAAGTCACGCACGGCGCTCTTCCGTACGAGATCCCGTACCTACCGAGTGGAAGATGTCCTATTTATTCAATTAGTACTCCTAATTACTTGAATTAAGGTTTCAGCTTCAGCTTCAGCCCCACGCGACCTTTTTGATTTCCACTTTGGAAACCTTTGGTATATGTACCTAGGTAGATGTTCGAACCTTGAAGGCAAACGTGAAATTGCAAGCCCTACATCTAGCTAGTCTAGAACGGGAAACAGGCTGTTGCGTCACTCTGTGCCACATTACGTTTAGGTACTTTACCGTCACTACTAAAATCTAAATTATCTGGATAGTAATTGATGCTATTTAGAGCTTATTGCTAATAACTGAGCCCATAATAGAATATCTTTCTTAAAAGTATCTGAAAGAGTAATAGCCAACTTATTTAACGTAACGGGTTGGTTTATTAAAATAGCTAGACAATAAAAAGAAGACATACCCAACTCATGGTGGAATTATCTGTCCTAGCGTAAGTCATGTTGGTACGCAGCAAATTATCCACTGTCCACTGACGGTAAGTGCTTACCGTCGAGGCACTACTCACTAACGCGTTGCCAGCGAAGAGAAAGATTGAAGGTTCAAGGTCACGGACAAAATGAAATATTTAGATAAAGGGATGGTCCTACCTTGCTCCGTATTAGCACGTTTGTCCCTTTCACCGAATGGTGAACATGGGCCAGTAGGAGGCCGGCTAGTGTGCCTGCCGCATTACCCAGCGGCGACTGGTACAAGGTATTGAAGGACAGGTTCCCGCTGTACTTTAGGCGTACTGATCTGAGGAATAATTCCAAAAATTAAAACAAATTAAGGCAATACTTGACGTTGATTTAGTTTTGGAAGACAAAGTTGGTAATAGATTGGCAATGTCTTCTAGTGCTTACAGTAGATCTTTCAGGAAATTCACAATTGACTGGTAGCTAAATTATAGCGCTTTCTTTGTAAGGAATCATCGTGATCTTTTTGAACGAATTCTGTCGCCACTTCTGGTCATAGGTTTTGCATATTTTATTACAAAAGTTACATTTACAATCAGTGAAAACTACAACTTTGGTATGCAGCCTATTTGTATTATGATCAAATAGATGGGCAGCCAATCAATACTCACTCAGGCCTATGCACAATGAGTGTGGGCACCAGCTCCCATGTGTACGACAGGCCTAGGGTGAAGAGAGTGACGGCTGCAAACAGGCTCGCGAGGACCGGGATCGCGTATCGTCGTCCACGAAGAGCCAGGGTCAAGATTAAAGCTACCGCGTAGAGCTGCATGTCTGCTGCAAGGTACCTACAGGAGACAGTCATACATGATTTCTAAAGAAATTGGGCAGTATGCAAGGACAGAAAGCAAAGGTAACGGAATCTTTATGCAAGTAATTTTTTTAGGTTCAGGAGAGTGTACTAGCTCAAGGTTTTCTCTCCGGTCCTAGGTCAAGGTGTCAAAGTTTCCTGAACCGGTGTCAGAAAGGTAGTAGTATCTTCAGATTTGTAGCTAAAATTGCTCTTGTTACGCTATCAAACCACGCATCCTCAATTCCTTCAATTCCATTCCCTTAGTTGTAAGCCTTACCAGGTCTGTATAAGGCATTTGTCATCCGCGTAGACCAAGTTGTTTAGGTAGAGCAGCTGGGTCCACCACTTCTTTCTGCAGACGGCAGCCTCGCCTCCCACCAGGGGTGCCCATTGCGGACCTGAACCAAGTCGCTCCCACCAACTTCCCGCGAACCACACCACGAAGAAATAGCTGGGACTTATTCTGAGAATAATACATCATTGATAAAAAAACGGACGGGTGAGAACGGGAATGGGAGCCATCGGAAATAATTGATGTTTTATGAACAGAATAAATTGTTTTGTATTTTTAAGTCGTTAGTTCTTGCATCCTTCTAAGTAGCAAATATTGATTTTGCAGGGTGCTAATGTATTGATTTATTGACAAATCTCATTTATTAATACACGTCAGTTGTTAAGACTAACAAACATTAGTTTAATAACCTTTTTCAAAGGGTATAGTTTTATATTTATGATGTTAATTAGATCCTTTTTTATGAACATAACAATAAATGACGTATTTCTTACTTTGTTTTACACTTTGTACAAGTTATTAGCAGCAGTGTCTTTGTGCTTTAACCCAACATACGACCCAATGAATTAGACTTTAAAAAATTAAGAGTTATATAACGTACCTAATAATCCTATTGAGCATAGTGTGGAAGAATGTCCGAATAGCAGGCAAGTGCTGTTGTTTCTGCTGCAGCAGCTTGTTGGCCAGCAGGAAGCTTGCCATCAGGAAGAATATCTGAACCACCAACGTGCTGTTCGTCATCAGGATTACATCACCGTCTAGGCGCATCTGTGTGATGGAAAAGGAGAGCTCATCGTTTAAACGAAGTATTTTGGCTGAAACTAAATTGGATGAACTGACCTAATTTAGGGGTCTGAAATAAAACGTTTGATTTCTGAGTGTTTCCTATATATAGGCCAATAGAATCAGTTTGGTTCTAAAGTTACTGTATTCATCATTAGTTAAAATAACCGCGTTCATCATGAACATGTAAGTTTTTATAAACGTTTTTAAGGACACTTCAAAAATAATAGTCAGTTGCAAGACATTCTTGCATCTCTTGAATACCTATGGTGTTTTTAGAATTTTTGGGGCTTACCTTTTCGTAAGATCTGGTGTCGAAGATGTAAGACAGGGTGGCGACCCAGCAGACGTGCTCAATGATGACGCACATGAGGCAGAAGACGCGAAGACCATCGAACACGATGAGGTCGGTGTTGGCGGCAGGGGGCGCCACCAGCGCTCGCCAGGACTGTCGCAGCGACCACGACAACATCCAACCCACACCTGATGAACAGATTTTGTAGTTAATTATTAGTTATTGATCGGTAGAAGCCCGATAGATTGCAGTAGAATTCTAGTTGGTTCGTGAAATCGTTTGAGTAGTACCTAATGGTGTCTTTTTGTTCCAATTAACAGAGCAATATTTATGTCAGTTCAGTAATTATTTGGGACAAAATAATGTATCAATACTAATACGCTCTTTGACTCAATGGTTGGCTGATAAAGCATGCAGCAAACATTATGCCCACCATTTGTACTCGCCAATGTGCAATAAAGTTTCATAAGTAAATAAATGCACATTACTTGTTGTAATAGTCTTCACAACTAAAGAATTTTTTCTTCAGACTTAGATTAGATTAAATAATACACTGAATTCAACGACACAGATCCTGCGGCAAATCACGTAACAGCGCAAGAGGAAAGCAAATAAAAAGTTATGAGCGCCTAAAACATTTGACTATTTACATAAATCTTCTTTTCTAAATAAAAACTGCGCAATTTATTACAGCAGTGTTACATTATGCGGTCACTGCCAGTTATGCAAATTTTTAAAAATTTTTACACAATTCTGAGAAACCTAGGTACGAGTACCTAGTGTAATGAGAAATACAAAGTTTTAATAGATTTAAGTTTTTTTTTTTACCAGTGATAATTAACTTTGTTATCTGAAATAAGCCTAAACAATAGCAGTTATTTAGTTATTGGTTCGATAATCTTGATCTTGGTCTTAGTTATAGAAATTAACAAATATTATTCAATGTTAATTATGAATACTCATCTATGTAAATGGTTTAATCATTTCCATATGAGTAATTATGGAATTCTAGAAGTTTACAAAAACAATTATGGTATTTGGTAGACCTGAAAATTTAAGGAACTTGTATTTGTTTTTGTTGCTCTATTTGTTACAAAACGCGAAAATAAAATGAAAAAATCTTGCGAAAAATATTTCAGTTAAACTTATATCTCGGAAGCAACATTATTATTGATTAGTTAATTTATTAAGGGTCGGTTTTTTGATTCGTAGTTAAGGTGACTGGATGAATGGTTAAAAATATTGACTAATGGTTAAATTAGCCCCTTTCGTAATGAGGCATCAATTCAACCATTAGCTAATATTTTAACCATTGGTAACCTTAACTACGGATAAAAAAAAACCAACCTGAAGTGTTTTCGGATTGAAATCCGATGTCCCATGCCCTATCCGAAGCCTTGGTTACATCGTAAATTCATAATTATACCCAATATACTCTAATGAAACACCTAGCTAGCATCTCAATTAGATTTACCTACGTAATCGTCATCGCGGCCGAGACGGCTTGCGTAAACCGGGACACCACAAATCAACGGAGTTACGCTTATTTTACCTTCTAAGAAAAACTTTAAATTAAATAAATATTAGCTATAAGTGACATTACGTAGAATAACTGGATTGGGTCCGTTTCTTAAAGTGATTTCTTCTTCCTCTGTAGGTGGTGAAGTAAGAATAGTTAAGGAACTTACTCGTAACTACTGCCTAATATTATGTTAGGTTAGTCACAAGTGTCACTGTATTTTACATGCGAAAAAATCGCAATTATGAACTTATTTGGAAATGCCAAAGTAATATGTATGTACAAAACTGTATTTTATATAAATATTTGTATAAAATTAACATAATTTTGAAACTCAAAATTTATGAACTCATAAATGTTATCATCACATAATTTAATAAGGGTCAAAGAAATATTTATCATTTATTAACAAGATAATTGACATTTATTAACTTTACTCATTTTACTTATGTTAATATAAATAATGAAACTTTATTTATAGGCGGAACAGTAAACGAATTTATAGGCGGAAAATTAATTAAACTCAGAACTATAAGTCAATGACTCCAAGCAAGTAAGTTTTATTATTTCTTCAGTAAGCCTTGGTATTTCCAAATCATTTATATTTTTAAAAGCAGGTACGTACCTACCGGTCACTAATAAATGCTTTAAAATTTTATTGCTTAAAATATGCCTATAGCCGTTTAAGTTATAATTGAGGAATTTTCCAGATTCAAATAACACCACTTTTTATAAAAAAAAAATTACGAAAAAAAATCATTGTTTTACGGAATCCCAAACTTCAGAGACCAGTCGTGATATCCTTAGCGCATATCTGTTCTAGTATAGCCATTGAAGTAGAAAACAAGAGTCGAAGAGTTAAGTCTCTAAGGTGAGGATGTATTTTTAAAGATATCCGTCACCGTGAACATTCACTAACCTTTCTTAGTCTGATCAGCCAAGGTCAAGTCCAGGGTTGTGCTAATGGTTGTGAGGATCACCAGCAGTATAACAACACCAGCGAAGACGCTCTGGTTAGTGTCCAGTGCTGGAGACTGTCCCTCTGGACCTTGCACGCAGTAGTCCAGGTGGTACAGTCGCGCTGACAAGTTGTGCGTAGCCATCATACTGTTATTGACGCAAGATGCGAACCTGGTAGGAGAAAATTGTTGCTGACTGTACTTACGCTAAAAAAACAGTAAGATTTTTGTGGGAAAAAATGCTTGGTAATGATCATAATTAATTCCTGAAATAATGACGTTTCGGGAGGTTTTGTAGAAGTCCTTTGTTTTGAGGGGATGTCGTTGATTTACATAAGCACACACTTATAGCATCATCAATTCCTAACAAAAGCAGAAAAGAAAGAAAGAATGTACTTAGGTTATCTATAGACGGACAGCTCCAAGCAGTCATTGCCGATAGCTTAACGTAGTCGGCGATTGTATGAACCGACTATTTCAAGAAGCTCAGGCATGGCGCTCAAAGTATGGCGCTGCAACCACACGCAATTACTTAAGGAACCTGTCGCCTATTGTTTGGATTAGATGATTCTTGGAGGGTTAACATGACCAATCTTAGGCTTCTCGCCATCAGCTATTTTACTGGTTGTTGGTGTAATATATACAGACCATTCCGGGTCACTGCGACCAGCCCGCAGACCGCAGCTTCGAGTCATACAAACGCCGCGATGCACGCGCGTGTGGTTGAAGTAGTGTGCATAATTCGCCGAGTAACGCTGCAACAAATTTTAATGTTATGTTCACAGACCCTTAAAAAAGAATAGACCGAGCAATCTAGCTGAAAAGTGTCGAATCTAAATGTGGTGTAAATATGGAGCCGCTTCAACATAATGAAACCGGCTCCTCGCTCGGTAGGATACGGCGGGCGAGCGAAAATTTTTTGTACGTCACTTATTTAGTAGCAATTATGAATTATTTTTTATGGGTCCGGTTAAAAATAAATGTAAGCAATTCGTTTAGGCTGTAGAGCCTGAATAAGAATTGGTACATTCACTCGAAAAACATTACCTTACTTTTAAAGCATTCGAATAAAAATGAGTCCAAAATTTCGGAATATCACGAAGCGAAGTAATCAACATTACGCATGAAACAACCTAATCAAAAATTATGATGAGTAAAGAAAATAATCAATTAATTAACTCGTAAAATGCACAAAACGCAGGACAACTTTTTTATATGTAGAGCGTTGAGTTCCGCGAAAAAATTCCATTACGCAATGAAGTATCTTAAACGCATTTCTTATTACGAAATTTACTGGTTCGTTCTCAAATTCCATCTAACTTGAACCAGTAAATCTGTTTTGTTTATTTATGAACAGCGAGCAGATGAATCGTCTGGTGTGTGGTCTACGCTGTCAACACACTTTATACTTCTTAATTTTGAGGAAAACAAATATTTAAAAACTTCAAAGTGAGTTATTTTTATTCCCAACCTAAACTTTTAAAGCTTCAGTAAATCATTATACCTAAGCATAACATAGAGTCATAGAACAATCTGTGCTATTACAGGTTTAACGTCCGAAATAGAGGGGATAAGTCATTCATTAATAAATTACATAGACGAGACCAGATACCTGATTAAAAAAATATTGTCTAAAGACAGATTAATTAAGTTCAATCAATCAATGTTACATATACTTAACGCCACAAAATATTATTTACGCAATACTCTTACGTCCGGTTTGAAGGCAATAGGCTTTATGTAATAATATTTTATCGGTTAGTATAAACAAAGTTTTACGCCTCAACTTTTTTCGATGGAAATCAGTAGGGTAAAGTTTAACATAAGTGATGAATTGAAAGTGTTTAAATTTCCCAAATATTAGGGATTTTTTTTAGCAAGCGTAACGCAGCATTAGTTTACGTTAAATAGTAAACATAGGTAAATAATGTTATTAGCAATGTCAAAAAGTTATAATAATATTATTCTTACGTCTTATTGGTAAATAATTGACTAAGTAATTTGTGACTAATTTCATTCGTAAATAAATTAATTATTTGAATATTTAATCGTTTAACAAAACCACGAAATAAGCAATAAATTAAGTCGACAGCAATCAGACTGAAAATAAGCGAATAGTGTTAAGTAGGCTGAAAGTAAAGTACATTAATTACCTCAGAAATTAACAGACATAGGTATGTAAGCCTTAGGGCTGAGTGATTGAGAATTAAATATGGATAAAAATCACTGGCTATTTTTTAATTCATAGTTCCAACAACTTTTGCTGTCATCATCATTCCTATCTGATTGATTGATTGTAAACGCTTATTATTTCCCCAAAAACTGTTTACATTTCTAAATCATAGTTCTGCCAAACTAACAAAATAAAAACAATAGTCATGTGCGTATTTGTATTCAATTTAACTGAACAAATATTTAGTTGTTTTGCGAGTGAGGGGAACAGATCTATTAATGGAGTACACTGGTAGAAATCAAGTTAGGCTTGTTTCAGGTCTATCAAGCAACCTTGGGTTACGGATTAAAGGGTATTTAGGCCAGCGATTATATTTTCGTATCCGTCCATAAAGTCGATAATAATTTTCATGGTTCTTTTTTTCCATCAAAATTTTATTAGGTAAGAAATAGAATTTCAGCAATTATCAAGCATTTACATATTAAAGGTATGGACTATGGACTATGTGTTTCTCAGCAGTTTAAAATTCAAATACTGCAGTGGGTCTATACCTATTTGACGGTTATATGCGTGCGTATTACAAATTATTTTCCACATGCAACGCAATGGAAAACTTAGTGTCAGGAGAACCTGCATATCTGGTAGATTTCCTAATCGTCGTCAAAAAAATTTGTCATAATTTGCCTCTTTAGAAGGTCAGCGATCAGCATCATAGTGCATGGTATACAGCCTATATTCCTCGCTTCATATTATAAGGCCCGAGCCCAGTTTAGAGACCGTTAAGTATGGGTTGTACGGTTGTACTTAAATGATTAAAGTCTGAGCTTCCATAACAAGACTAGGCCTTCTCAGCAGGAAATTGAATGAAGTAAATTTCCGAAGAAAAGCGGTCAGCTGTTGGTTGCGACAGCGCTTCTTTGATACTGCAAAGAACTTCCGAGAAGACATGTTTTCGTTATGCTGGAGCCTTATATTTGTGCTCAGTTTAACATAACAAAGGTTGATTTGAATGGTAAGAGGGGACGGATCGATTTATTCCAAAGTAAACTGGTAGAAATCAAGTTAAGCTTGTTGCAGGTCAGACCAGTTAAGCAACCTTGTGTTTCGGGTTAGAGGATATTTAGGCCACCCGGTTAGGTTTGTGTATCCGTCTATATAGACCTAATTCTGTAATCAAAAGGATCTCTTATGTTCGAAGTTTCTGGAAGGCATAAGGACGTTTTTGGTTTGGTGGATTTGGAGGGCAAGATGATATTACATAACGCCATTGAACGAGATACTCATAAGGATTTCTCTTCAAGTTTTGAGGTCATTGACCTTTTAATCTGCAATGGAGCTACAATCTAACCAGTAGGCCGCTAAGAAATTGACAACATTCATATAAAGATGAAGTCAAAGCAGTGGAAATGTCTAGTCAGTCTGACCTGTTTTGTTTGCCATCGAGATATTAAATAATAAGCAATATTACGTAAATTTGGCAATGTTTGGAAGAGCGGTCGACTCGATCGGGAGTATGTCAGCGGTGTGCACCGGTCGTTGACCCTCCCCACTGGCCTATACACGTGGTTGGTGTTTCCTTTCACTCTCAAGGAGTAGCCGGTTGCCGGTAACTTACCATGGAAATACATTTAAAGGCACTATGTTTACTTAACTTATACCTACGACATATTTATAACTTAGGGCCCGAGTGAAAGTTGCATCATTTAATAAATAGGTAGGTTTTAACGTATGGATTTACAAATAATAGTTAGATTTGTCACGCTAAATCGCATCATTTACGTAATGGCTCGTTGTCAGTTGGATAATTCCATAAAAAAAATACCGACAATTAACAAGATGAGTACTGAATGATAATGTCTTGTGAATAACTAAGGTCAGCATCAGCTGTTGTTGGTCCCAATTACGACAGAACAACCAAAGGTATCACCGAAATTTGGTCAAGCCCTAGGCCTAATAGCTGATTATCCAACTGTAGGATTATAGATGGAGTAGTAGAAGAAGAAAGAGAAAAGTAGAGTTACCTTAAGAGTGGAGAGTAGTGGGTTGTGGTTGCTGGTGTACAGCTCAAAGCTGCCTCGACAGTATGTGCCCTCGGAGGCACGACAGCCACGGTACTCCTCCAGATTAAACAGCTGGGGCATCTTGTAGTACTCCTCATCTGTAAGTTGAAGAACCAATTACTCTTATATACCATTAAGTAGGTAGCCGTTTTGCGCTGTGTAGTGATGTACTCGTATGAGTTCTTCAATTCAAACTCCTGCTGGAAGATTTAGTGAAAAAATCTACTACAGTTGACTTGTGTCTCTGGGACCATCCATCCTAGGTTTTGTTTGATAGTCTCCCAGACTGTGATGCGAGTGATTCCAGGATTGATTCCCGGCTGGGGAAAATGATTGCGCTCCAATCTTGGTGTTAGTTACGAGTTTGTCATAATTAATGATAAACATAATTAATTGCATTATAGCTACATTACTTCATCTAAAACAATTGTAAACAATAACAAATAATAAGGAAGATGTTTCGATTTTCGTTTTCGATTTCAATATGTACTTTTACTCTCGCAGTTTACAAGCAATAAACAAAATCCCCAGAATCCGATCAAAATTAACGAATACGGAGATAAATGCTATTCTTTCGGATATCCGTAGTAACGGATATCCGCCACACTACACTAGTGTCCAACAGCTAGTCTCGGGAGTCGTGACCACATTCCAAACATAAACATTTCACTGCCTTTTCGTAATTCGCTGTTTTGTTAGTCAATTTACGGGCCGCTTGCAGCAATCGGTTAGATTATGTTGTTTTAACCCACAAATGCATTTCCTTCGTCATACGAAAAAATATTTACGTAATAATGATAGTGGGATAGTTTTCCTATTAATACAATCGGAGAAAATCCCGCTTATCTGATGAGTGATGGCTAATGGATCTACAGTTTAAAATAAGAATGATTCTTAAATTGTTTTTTAATGTTACCTAATTTATGAAAAACCCTAATGGAGGAGGATTGGAAAAGCAAAATGGAAAGGAAAGAAAATTAAAGGTGTCTATAAATAGCTTGTTCATTGTTATTTTGGGGTACCTAATTATAAAATTTTATTTAGACATGTGTGCACTGGAAGATGTTCTGATAAATTTGATTAAGTAGGTACTCACTATTAAGAATATATTTTTTGTCGATTCCTAGGAGAGAAGGCGGATGCTGTTTTGACTCTTTTGACAAATGACAACGTCAGACGCACAAATGCTCTTTGAAATGCATAATTATCATACTAACATTCAATAAAATATTATCATTCATCTTTATCTTAATACTAAACATGCCCGATGTGTCTTAAATCGGTTGTTTACAAGTTTACAATTAAGACTTTGTATTTTATTTATTTATACTTTACATTTATTACAAAGAATTAACTATTGTAGAAAATCCTGCAGTTCTTAATCCCATACCAATTATCTCAACCAAAGTAACGATACCTGAAAAATAGCGTCTTGCTGATTGGGACCTATTTCTCTACTTACATAATTACATTATTATTATTACTACATCATTTTATAAACCGATATAATCTAAGAAACATGAAAAAAAAGTTTCCTTTCTTTTATCTCTAAAAAGCTAAAACTTATCCAAAAAAATCTTACCGGAAAGATAGTAAATAATATCTCCTGCATCCGTAGCATTTTCCACATCAGAACTCGCATCTTCCAACACTGATCGCACATTAAAGTCTGCATCTAATTTCGCGCCGAAATTAGACGAGTCAACTTGGTTAGTCGCGTTTGAATTAACGGTCTTATTAGGGTCAAATTTAAAGGTGTCATCTGTCAGGATATCTGTTGGGGCGAGGTTGGTGGTGAAGTAGGTATCGACGGAGAAGTCGTTGGTGGCTACCACGAGGGTGGCAAGCGCCAGGGCGGTCAACGCGCGCACCGCCATGGTACTACTGACCGTCGCGAGCGCTTTGCATAACATACCACTACCACGCCGGTACCAAACATTTCTTCATTTCATTTACACTACACGACGACGATAATGACGGCAGGAAAGTTTTAGTGATTCTATCTTCTATCGCTTTGGTTATTATGATACCATTAAGGGTCATACATAAAAATATTACTAAATAAAAAAATTTATATTGATTTTAATTATGGTATTTATTTCAGAAAATGTGCTTTACAATGTTAAAAAAATATGATCATAGTTCAGTCTGAAATTTTTTTAAGTAAATCGCTTTATTTTTTTTTGTCAGTCTACACGAAAGATCGTTTTGTCTACAGAAAAATGAAAATATTCAATTTTTTTATTCAAATTCAAAATTTATTTGTGTGTTTATATCTTAACATATGAATAATTTTAAAGCCTCTCTTACAATATAATAATTTTTACTTATCTTTACATAATCACATCAAATTTTATTAAAAAAACGGTCAATGAAAACAAAAAAAAAATTATCAAAAAATTTACTCAGAATAATAAATCCTTCTGTGGAATAAATTAAATTAAAGAGAATCGTCATCGGAATCAATCAAAACTCAACCTAAAGGTCGTTTCTTCGGAAGAAATATAAATATTTCTAATGAGCACGGCACTTGAATAAAAATGTCGTCACTGTCTTCATTTATATCCGCTGCTGACGTCGTTATCGTGTCGGTTGAATGTAAAACTGGCCATTCGATGAAAAGCTGACGTTGTACATTATTGTACCTACCTACGAAAAATCAAGTTCAATTTTCTAATTCATCTTAGAACTATAAGGGGTATTCGAAGGTTTTTATGAGTACGTAAAGAAGTGGCTAGCTTCAAAAACAGGAATTTATTTTATGGAAGAGTTTAATGGTAATAAAAAAAATTACACTGAATTTTTTTTACTGAACTTGTTTACTTATTGCAATATCTAAATCGAATAGCAATTATACGAGTATCAAATAAGAAACATTTTTTTAAATTCAATTTATCATCATTCTTAGTTCCGCTTTGGGAAGCAACTTTTCTTTGAAAATAATGATTGTTGTTCATTTTACGTAGACCGCAATTAAACTTGTTTTATAAATGAAACACAATCGCTGCAGAAATGCTATAGAAAGATAATGATGAATCGTTTGATTGAACTACACTTAAATCTATTACCATTCACTTTAATATTTTTTTTTCGTACCTACTTACGTACCTACCTATAAATAGGATGGTAGTTAGCAAAGTTGAAAAATCTCTTAGCGTACCTAAGTGCAACTTGGCTTCGATTCTAATAGTTACATTCAGTGAGACTACATTTTTTCATTACGCAGTCGGGAAAAAAAGAAGAAAATACAGGTATCATCGACGTACATCTATTTTAATGTACCTAATCTTAATAATAATAGGTATCTACATGTTAAAAAACTTAAATGTTGTCAAATAATACACAATCGCATCCTTTTTTACAAAATACCTACTATGTTATATTTTATTCTTTTAAGTATCGCCGGATGCTGTTTATCGTGTATCGTATCAGTTTCCGGTAACTGACCATGATCCCTGACCATCGCAACTGGTAGGAGATAGCATCCTACTGCGCGTGCGCATGTTACCTATTATCCTCACTTTCAATAGGTATTTTATTACCAGAGTACGGCGCGTTATGATTTTGACCGATTATAGTTTATCTGTTCCCTTTTTTTAACCGACTTCTAAAAAAAGGAGGAGGTTCTCAATTCGGCCGGTATATATTTTTTTATTTTTTTTTTTATTTTTTTTTATGTATGTACATAAATTACTCCGTCGTTAGTGGACCGATTTTAATAATTCTTTTTTTATTGTATGGAGACGAGCTGGAAGTTGGTCCCATTTAAATATGGTTAGGATCCATCTATGGGTTCTGGAGAAAATGAGGGGAACTCCTCAACCCATGTAAATATAACAGCTATAACTTCGCCGTTTATGAATCTATTTTAATGCCTTTAATTTTGTGTGTGGACAATTGCTACAAGTTGCTCCCTTTTAAGTATGATGAGGATCAGAGTGGGTTCTGGAGACAAAATGTGTAACTCCTCAACCGACAGGAATAATTGAATTGTGTTTGAAGATATTTGGTGTAGGTTCTAATGAAATTGCAAAGCCAGTTCATCATTGACTATTAAAGGGTCTGATAATGTAGCTCGGAGACAAAATGTGTAACTCTTCAACCGATAGGAATAATTGAGTTGTGTTTGAAGATATTTGGTGTAGGTTTTAATGAAATTGCAAAGCCAGTTCATCATTGATTATTTAAGGGTCTGATAATGTGGCTCGAGGGTCCTCGTTTCTTGAGACCTATATTTTTAAGGCGCGCAGCATCTTTAGTAGGTCTTCTCATAGCTACTTGACAGTGCAGCAATAAACTAAAAAGTATGAAATAAAAATAACTACGTTAAAAAAAACCGACTTCAAAACTAAAAAGTAAAAAATAATAAAGATTTAATATTAGTTATACAATACTACCTATTATTTACATGTACTATTTACTAATAGGTTTGAAGTCGGTGACAAGCAGACACGCGCGGGCAGACGTCGTTGACTTGATTCATAAAAAATTTGATGCCTTTTAGCTACAATTTACCTCAGTTTCTACGTAAGTATTAAATTGGCTTGGCACCGACTTTAAACCTACTAGTAAATAGTACATGTAAATAATAGGTAGTATTGTATAACTAATATTCAATCTTTATTATTTTTTACTTTTTAGTTTTGAAGTCGGTTTTTTTTTAACGTAGTTATTTTTATTAACGGTTTCTTTCTCTCGTATTTCGGCTGGGGGTTTGAGTGGCAGAGTAAACTCATAAGAGATGACCATTGTCCTTAACGCATCTTTTGACTAACTTCAAGTGAAAAAAGTACTAAGGATTACTAACTGTATCATTAATACTCAGCTTATTATTATCAACATAACTAACCTGCACTAACAGTAGTACCTAACTTTCATGATTCCTTGTCTGATATATTAACAGCTACTTACTCTTTCAATAGTACCTATCTAACTGGATCTAGGTACTAACCAACGAAAGGTCCCCTCCATAGTCCTACTCGTTTGTCACAATATCCATAGCAGGCAAGGGATGGTGACACTGTAAGATTGTTTGCTGTTCTCATATCATAGAAATATCGTGGTACCAGATTTTGCTTTCTAATGGTCAATTAACTCTACTACGAAGTTGGCAATACTTGAGTAAGACATGTCACTGCCATTCGAATACTTTTACTCTACATTGTAACGTTAGGGAACTTTCGGTGTTCTCAGTATGCATTACTAGCTGTGCCCGCGACGTCGTTTGAGCGCGCGGTATTAAACAGTACTTGGACATTGCACAATGTAACTACCATGTGCTATTTTAATATTACAAACAGACACTCCAATTTTATTTATTGGTATAAGAGTGAATTATTTTGTGGTAAAAAAATGACAACTTGTGTCCTCACAAATAAATAAATAATTAATAGACATTATTATGCCTCTCAAATATTATGTAGCGTGAAGCAGTAGCCCGTTTAATTTGCACATATTTGTATCTTTCCGCAATAGTGATAGTTGGGGCCACTAAACTTGAAGTTGGTATGGGCGATGAATAATGAGCAAACAGTAGTTAGTCTACGCCATTAAAATAACTATAAGTACTACAAATGAACCAAGAATTTTTTAAGTTTTACTATTTTTATTTTATTACTAGTTATTTAAAAACTTAAAGCCTTAGACTAGTAGATATTATAGATAAATGGGCATTATCTGTTTAGACTTTAGACACGAGACTGTATTCAGTATTTAATGCCCATCCAATATGGGGAAACTAAATTCCTTGCTAAAAGGTTGCCATCACTTAAACTGTAGGTTCCATACAAAACAAATAGGCAAAATATTGGTTTTTCCCTACACATTGATACAAAAAAATATTAACTTAGGTAGCCATCAGCCTTCGCCAAAACTTAAATTGAATAAGTATACAATTTACGATTAAAATGGAATGTTTAAATCCGATAAAAAAATTAAAAAGTGTACGGGTTATCTCTGAACGGACGAATGGCAGCCCTAATTGTAAACAATGTGTAAGCTTAAAAAAGCGCTTCGCGCGTTTTCCGATAAACCTTTACGTTTCGTGGCTCCACACGCGCTGCGCT
>LGAG01000246.1:210639-222734 GCA_001278395.1 Lerema accius
AAAAGAATAAACATTTTAGTTTATTAGTGTAACGTAATGTAATGAATAAGTTTATAAATCAATTTCGTAGTTAACATTTTTCAAAGTTCCTAAATTCGAATTTTATTTAAATCAATAATCTTAATTAATTTTTAAAGGTAACCAAAAATACGACTGAACGTATTGAAATACGGAACCCTACCCTATGTAAATTGAAATTCAATTTGTCTTAATCGATATACTTACTTCAACTGGTCCAACCTTGAATCGAGTCCACTTACGCGCTTATACCGCGAAGCAACTTGATTTGGTATTAAAGGTATTGGGACAAAATTGGTGTTACATCTCGCTTAAACGGAATTTCAATGCAACATTTGGTTCCAAATAACATAGTTAAGAGAGTTGAATAAAGATTTTTGTGTATTTTCTATTCTTAAGCCCACCATTTATGCTGAACAGCATCCTGGCGTCTCCTTTGTCGGAGGAGGCTAAGGTGTGCGGAAATGCTGTATTAGGTCTTGCAAAACATTGATCACTCTGTTTTTTTATTATTTCATTGTATGTGATTGTATGTTTGCCCGTTTTCTTTAAGGGCTGGTGTGGTCGCTCGACAACTAAGTCCTACAATAAAGTAAAAAACAAATATATCTCAGGTTTCGATTTTACTAACTTACCATCCTCTGCTGGTTATGCACTTTTTAAAACAATAAATGCAACTGGACACCGGACTCAGTTGCTATGAAAGTAGAGAATCTTCTATTTCAGACTAGAATATTCCGTGATCTTAGGGTTTGAGTCTGAGTAAAGATCTCTAAGGATTTGAGAATTGCTATTTTCAACAATAAAATTCACGTGCCAGGTGCTATTTTTTTTAAATGAACCATGAAATATTTTAACATGACCTAGAACAATAACTTAAAAAAAATCAGCCTCCATTCCTTTTGGTTAGCCTCGATAAAACTTTACCTAAATATGGAATAAAATTTTATGAAAAAAATATGTCACCTCCAAAAGGATCCTGGTGCTGTTGTATGTTTGGATTGGATTTCTATCAATAAAATACGCTGCACAAATAGCCCTTGATTCCATAGTCAGATTAATAGGCAAAGTATAATAATAAATAATAGAATATTAGACGCATCCAGAATGAGAATGGAAATTTTAAGTCATAATTAAAAGTTTTGTCTTACTGGGACGAGAACCCAGGTTTCATTAACCGGTGATTTGACATGGAAACCTTTGCGTCATAGTGGTTTTCTATAAAAAAATAGGTTATTCAGTGGTTTTCTATAAAAAAATAGATACTTGATCTATTGCTTACATGTTCGAATTTGTTCGCGAAAGCCTTGCTTTTGAAACCTAAAACTAAAATATTTTTTTTTATATTGCTGGTGATAGGTATTTATGTTATTGCTCAAAATTCATTTCCTGATCATAGTAAAGATTGTGTTGTGTTTAATTAGTATAAACTTTTTAGAGGATCCGGGAATAACCAGCAATCAATTTTTTATCATATTTTCGCACCATCAACAAAACTTGTTATAATTAAAATTAGACAATGGTGATTTTTTTACAGAATATTCTCGTATTTTGAACAATGCTGTAATTTGCAAACATTTGGACCACGTTGGTCCGCATTTGACCCCTACGCTTAATGTCGTAATCCACAAAACCCTATTTTAAAGGAGAGATTAGTATTAGGGGAGATTAGATTATGCTATCTCACGTGGCTAATACAATTTATTAACATTTTTAAAAATGAGATAATTAACATAACAAAGGTAACAACGCAATTACGTAAGTTACTATAATATCTAATAATATATCGACTGAACAAGTAAACACGATTAATATTATGTATTATGTATATCACTCGACAACTACCTTGGTTAGTTTGATACTAAAAATTAATTTATAGGTATTCAACAATTCGACATCAGATACATATGCCCGAATCTGTCGTCCTTGTCCCTCCCACGGTGCTGCAATGTTCTTTCTCTGTCCAGTGTTAAATCAACCGCCAGCAAAACCGTGTGCTTGCAAAGTTCATCGTCATTATTGGAGTTAGTTTATATAAAGGGTGTAGAGGAATTTGCGTTTAGTGCGAGAACGGGTAGGACCATGTGGCGGTGGAGTTACTGTACGGTGTTAATGGCGGCCGTTGCGGCTCATCAGTACACCGGTACGAGTGATTTTTTTATGTGCAAGTGCTATTGTGCTTAGAAAGTAGTGGAGATATTATTTAGATGTACTCTTTAAGTAATTAAAAAAAAATTGTCGTACTTATATTTTGTTTAAAACAATTACATGTGCAATTACACCTCTTTGGTCCATTTATAACGGGAAATGATTTTGACGATTGTTCGGCTACCTTACCTTTTCTGGTGAGATTTGGCTAAGATGGTCTCAGTCTAGTAAGAATTTTAAAATGTGTGTTGATTTTTACTAAGAAAACTATTTTGCTCAATTTTTATTCTACGTATTTTTTTATTATTTACTTACTTTTACCAAATTAACCAATTTTACCGTTACTTGCGGAAAATAAGATTAGATGAGATTCGGCTTGAATCTCTCCCTTTTAGGTGGAAAATGGAAAAATGGACGCCTAATAACTTTTAGATTTTTTTTTCCTTATTGTTTTTCTTGACCAAGCAGCGAAGAAATCTATTCAATAAATCGCAAATATAAAATTCACGGAGAAGTCTAATTAAAAAGTTTGAACAAACAGGAACTGCTTCTCTTTACGTAGATTTACTTTATACAAGACTACCCAGTAAAAATTTTTCTCAAAATAAAAAGTATCCCTGGATCAGTTCTGTGACTTGCCAAAGTTCATATAAATCGGTCCAGTGGATTCCCGCGCGATGCCCACACCGCCAGACAATAAATTAAAAAAAAATGGTCTTTATATCGATACTAAGGCCTGCCTGCATTATTATTTCCAAAAAATATCCAATTTACATTTTTTACTTTTTATTATTAGTAGACCTACCTATAGACCTATAGACCGACAGTTCCTTTAGTCTTTCAAATTAATCGCCAAATGTTGTTTAACACGCTTTTGGGCACTTCTGGAAAAGCAAAGAACACGCGGACTACGCACACGTTCACGCTACTATAACTGACAATTTAGAGTGCCCGATCCGAATCGATATTTCAGAGAACCAATGCAACGCAAACGTCCAGAATTTTTCAGATTCTGAATTTCTAGTTGCGAGAGCGGGTTTGCAAGGAGCCAGGAGCAAGTCTTTTTTAGTATAGAAATATTTGCGTCGGCACAACTTACCCCTGGCTCTTTCTACCCCGTTCTCCCCTACTGTCAGGGTAAATATTCAGAATCAGATTTTCTGAAAAATCCCGGACGTTTGCACCCGCCCTGATACAACCTTCGATTTTGTAATTGAACTTCCGGCCAATACGATTTCGTTCTGAATTAAAAGGCATTCTCGTAAAATCGGATGAAAAGTTTGAATGGCAATGTAGTGATGTAATACAAGTCTAATTGGCTACTAATTCCTATCGCGGATCAATTAAGTGGGTTACGATATAAAATATTAATCCAATTCAAAAGATCAGGCATCCCTTCTGCCAACCATTTATCACTAAACTGACTTCATCGGCCAGGAATCGAACTAAGAACCTTGCTCGTACTATTAATTCACTTCCCTGTCTTTGAGGGTTAAACGGTAGTTTGTATTCATTATGCAAATACAATTTTTAGGTCTTGTAAGGAACTTAACAACCTTGATTTGACACTTTGAACTATGCAATTTCTTCCCATGTTATCTGAGCGATATTAATATTTTTTGGAAAGGAAAATAATACCTAGTGGATATAGATCCTTAAACAATTATAGAGACGATCATTTGGTTAGTATTATAGTTTCATTCAGCTAAAGCTGGCTCTAAGGCCAATTCCATTTATACATTGCTTCAAGTATGGTACCGGCAACTTCAGGCAATTGCGTGATGTCCGACCGCCATTTAAAAGCATCTTGAAGCAGTCGCTTCATGCAATCTTTCACGCCGACAGCTTCAAGCTGTCAGCAGTTCAGTGGCGTAACTATAGAGTAGGTAGGTAGTAGGTAGGATTAGCAAAATGCCAGGGACTCCAGCCCAATGGGCGTAAGTTCTTTTTACAGGCTTATATTTTTGATTTTTCTATGATGTTAAACGAGCTGGCAATGCTATCCAAAGACGTTGGGATGACTATCAGGTAGTCAGTAGGTCATGTTATTATTAAATGTTTAACTAAAATGACAATTTTTACTGTGGGTCCCATCTAGTGAATTTTCCACGGGCCTCAGATGATTTAGTTACGCCTCTGCAGTAGTGACTGCTTAAAGCAATCCGCCTATATCCAGCCTAAAAGCCTTGAATTTCATAATAAGCGTATTACAACTTAGTCAAAACTCTGAGGTGTGCAAATGGCAATAGGTAGGTCCTCTTCTTTATCTTGTAGGTATTGTCGTAGGATGGGAGGGGTTTATTTTTATTAACATTATTATAAAATAAAGATAAAACCGGTTCTTTGCAAATAAAATAAAAGAATACAAGAATGCTAGTCCATAACTCTCAAACGAATATAGAGTAGCTACTTATTATGCTGTTGGAATTATAATTTCAGCTTTACTAGGTTTTTTTTGTACTAGGTTTTACCTTTAATTTTGTGAGATCATGATGTAATCTAAGAAATCCTTTTATAGTTTTATTTTATATTTTAATTATTAATAATTATTAGTGAAAAGTAAAAACAGGATTTAAATTAGACGAAAATGCAGTTTAAAAATTTAACTAATTAATTCTATTGTAATACCCATAGATAGCCATACCCATATAATAAGTAATTTAACATTTTAGTATCCAACATTGTATAATTACTTCATACTTAATAGGAGAATTGTTACCGAAAAGAAAATGTAAAACAGTATAAATAGGTAAATATATACATTATAAAATTAATTACTTTGTGAAAAAAGTAGGTATCTATGTTTATGAACACGCGATGAAACGAAAAAGATAGATAGGAAGCATGGACAGAATAAAACTTCAGAGCGAATTAAAAAACAAAAAAACTTATTCAGCAATCTTTGCAACCAATTTTTTAACCGATTTCAAAAAAGAAAGAGGTTATCAATTCTACATGTATGTATGTATGTATGTATGTATGTGGGTATTATTAAATTTATATTTCGAAATGAGAATCAAGATGCACTTTTGATATTACCACATATTTATTTTTAATTTCTTCTACTCCAGTTTTTTTCTACAAAAAATACAAAAGAAAAAATTAATAAAGTAATATAAAAATTCGTCTCGCATAATTATAACCTTTAACCGGAGTTTAATTTTTACCTAATCAACTTCTCCATGAGAATCCATGTAAACAAAATAATTTGTTATTAATAAATACCGCGATTGATGATGTTATTAAGAGTATTGTAGGTATCATTTAATTCTTCCATCGATTGATGTTGATGAACGAGTTATTTTTTTTATACTTAAATGATAATTATATTCCCTGCTTTGACTTTTTTTTATTAAGAACCTTTCAATCCGTAGCAATTTTATAAATAAGCCGGAATCCACAAAAATTCGTAAAAAAGAAGGATAATCGATAAGGTAGAAAAGCGAAAATTGGTAATTATAAATCGCTATTTATAAAAAAAATTGTGACCAGAAAATATTTGTCAAAATCTACGTCGGATTTTACAAAATGGTCGAGCGTTATTCAACAAATCTATCATTTTCCTAGCGAGTCAAACGGCTATTTATTTCAGGAAATGTGATAATCCCATACAATGTCCATCTTAGCCGATCCGACCCGGAATCGGAAGGTTATAATTTTGGTAATTAATTTAATAAGTTTCTTTAAAATACGAGTATGTTAATGTCATTGTAATAAACAATGATAATTCTCAGTTAAACGGCATTTAAATTACTGATATGGATTGTTAGTTACTTAAAAATAGCTGCAAGGACAAATTACAAGTCGGATCTGGGGGCACAGCAGTACCCTGCCAAGTCGAGCAATAAAGCTACATATTTTTGTATCGCATTTTGCAAAACTGCCCTCCTGCCAAACTAATAACTGCCTAACTACCTAATTTGTGTAGGCCTTATGTTAACAAGGCAAGATATTCCGAGGCAAAAAAATATAATTTTACTCATTAATCCAGTAAAAAAAAAGTGGAATTATTTAATAAAATAATGTACCAGAACCCATTCATTTTATATGTCCATTGATATTATATCTACACATATTAATTTAATAGCATAGTTTATTATCTTCCTGACCGCGATGATCATATTTTTTTTAAAACTGTCCCCTAATCAAAGTAATTGCTGACCTCTGACTAGACTGTTAAGGAGGTGTATAATATGATTTACTATTGAGATATTGCATATTGTTCGAGCTTTTTCTATTTGATGATATAAATACCTACTAAATTTAATTAGAAGTAGGTATATCTAATAAGGTGCAGTAGATAATTCTCTTAAATTTATTCACTTAGGTGATTTAATTAATATTATTACTAATAATAGAAACGTATAATTAATGTGGCAAGAGTTACTGACCTGCACAAATTTGCAGTTAAACGGTATTCAATGTTATCAAATAATGAATTAATAAGTCATCAGGAATTTAAGATAAAGAGAAACACCAATACCTACTGATTAACAAAATTAATCCTAAAGTAGATACAGTAAAAAGTTACTTATTTACTTTATTATTAGGATTGTGAAATAAAATAATACAGATAAAAAGAAACTTTTGTTTTGATAACATTTAAAAGACGGGGTCAAATCAGGTACCTACCTACCTAACGAGGTAACGTTTAAAAGATTAGGGACCACTGCACTAAGGGGTTGATTTTCATTCACTAAACCCTTTTCAATGCTTCCGACACATATTTGTCTCTAAAACTTTGCGGAATATTTTTAGCAGGTATGTAAATTTTCACAGGAAATAGATCATTATGTACAGCAAAACCAGTTCCACGCCAAACCAATTCAAACTTCAATGGATTTTTTTTTAATCCCACGATGTTTTTTTTTCTAGACTAACACAATAAATAATAAAAATATAGATGCATGGCGTAATGATCATACGAACATATTTTTTACATATTTTATGAAAACAATAGTCTTATTTTTGAAAAATTACGTAATTTTTAATTAGGTACTACGTACATACACTTATTACATACTTGGAATAATGATTTAGGAGTACAGATTTGTATAAAATGATTTCTCACGCGATAATCTTTAACAAAAAACTTCATTGAGCTTAATTACCGAATTTGTTGTTAACAAATTAATCTAGTAATGGGTACTTGGGTACTGTTAACCCCGGCAATTATTAGCTGTTATTATAGTACTTACTCATACCAAAGATTAAAAAATGTAATAATGTTTTTTTTTAAACTGACATTATTTTGTTACTAAACTTAATTAACCAGGACATTACACTCTTATAGTCCCACAATAATTATGATTCCGTGTAGTGCCATGGACTATATAAATAGACAGAGAAAAGAATCTTAAATTCATCATTAAAATTACTTCGCTCGGAATGGAACTAAACCCTATCGAACGGACATATGAAAAAAGTTTCCGCTAAAAGTTGAATTGATAGATATGATTTTGACTACAAGGCAATGTTTACCTCAAATGTGTTTTATAGTAAGTTCGCTGATCTTTATTATAACGGCATTCTCCGGATACAGAATGTGTTCGGGTATTCCCCGGTCTCTTTTTGAAAACCCCGTCCCTACGATTTGTGCAGCTCTCGGAACTGAACTACGAAAAATTGGGGAAACCCCGACGGGTAGCAGTCCTTGATTGTTTTTTATTTACTTCGTTTCAGTAATAAACACCATTACAGAGTAGATATGTACCAGTATCTATCATAAACTATAGAGTATCTTGATTCGAGGTCTTCCACAGATAACTACTTTTCCAAAGTCCTTCTTTTGTCTTTTACCTTTTGTGTCCGATTACCTACATACATACATACATACATATTTCGTAGTCTGCTAACAAAAGCTACAAAATGTTCGTAACGTAGATTGCACTAAAAATTAGTAATTAAAAAAAGTTAATCGCCTTCTAAAACCAAACTAAAATTACTTATGAAATTATAAATAGGAACCTAAAATTTTTTAAAGTTGAAGTTCGCAAAACCACCTCTTATATATTGAATCGAAGATCTCGAAAAAAAATTAAGGCGCCATATTAAATATGTTAAATTATTTGAAATATATTCTACTCTACAATTTATTTTTATTTAATCACTTTGTTATCTCTTAGGGAATAACTTTTAAATAAAAGTTGAATTATTTTTTGGTTATTTTGGTTTTGTTGTAGGTATGCTCAACAGAACCTGGCAAGTTTTTTAGATGTTTATTTTTGACACAACATTCGTAGCAGTTGTAGTAATTATTATTAAACTTAACCCGTACATAATAATATTGCATAATAATAGTTACATAATTAAGCCAATATTATAAAGAGTCTTGGACCGGTTTTTATAAATATTATTTAATGTTCTTTAAGTTAAGATGAAGCTACAAATTTAATGTATGTAGTGTATATTTAAAATCCAGATAACCGAATCTATATTTATAGTCGTCGTGGTGCGTGGTTTTCTAGTATGTTCTGCCAAGCCGCACTTAGTCAAAATATCGTCTTTAATTTTTTGACGTGAATACGTCTCTAAATTTGCTACCATATAGGGGCAATCCTAAACACGTAATGATAACAAAATCGGGGGGATACAGTTTGGTATTGTAGTTTCGAATCTATCTTCTACGAGTACATCCAAAATTAAATTATAACACTGGATAGCTAAAATATCAAAGAATTTTACAATCAGCCAGAACAGTAAAAAGTCGCGCGGTGGAGGATAAGCGCCGTTATTTTGAGGATATTTTACGACGTAATAAATACATAATTAAAAATATTTTATTTCAAAAAAATTATCTGTAACATAAACGTATTCACGTACAACATACAGCCGTGTCCATGACACAGCTATACACAATATTTTTTTTATAATTTATAAGAATAGTAAACGAGTATACAATGCAGCTAACATTACATTTACTGTTCCCTATTGTAGAACTATTATGGTGGGCCGTCAGTCGGTTAGTCAGTTCTGTTTGTGATTGCTGTTAAAGGAGAATATTAGTATTCATAGAAGTGATTGTTTCAGTTGAGGACTACAACAAGTTGCCTCGGTTGTATCACTTGGATGACTATGACGGCTGTCTCGACCGCGGCGGATTGTACTGCCTCGGCACATTCAAGCTGTCCAGTGATAAGAACCCGCATTTCGACTTCATTCAGGTAATGATTCTGTTAATATTTAGTACAATTTATGTTTTAAATTCTACTGTGGGCCTTGACAAAAACTCATTAGGCCGCGTCGCCCTATGCGTCTAACTAGAGGCCTTCGGAGTCGGTTGAGAGATTAGAAGAGTAATACCTATTACTGATCCCTTCATGATCCTGTCGGTGCCGAATCAATGATAGCACCACGATTAGTAGCATCATCTCAGACCGTACCCAACGACCTCCATTTACCAGGAGCTGTCATCACAACTAATCCTTATAAGGTGAGGTGCGGTAAGACTAACACAAGGGGCAAGACTAACACTGTCTATTATCTCGATATGCACTTGAAGAAACGACATGTGTGTGTTTTAGCCGAGAACATTTACGTTTGTTCTATCTTACAGACTGGAAGAATTTCGTATTTAAGCTATACGTATCGAGATAATAGACAGTGTTAGTCTTGCCCCTTTTTTAGTCTTTCCCCACCTTACCTTATACTCTTCTCTCAACAGGAGTACTCCGCTAATCCCCGTAACTTCGACCGCACGCTGCTCCACCGTGGCTACTGCGTCAGTTCCCGTTGCTCTGCCGATAATGGAGAGACCAACTCCACCCTGCGCTTCGAGCGGTGCATGCAGAGCATCGCTCAGAAGAACGGCTACAAGACCACCCTCCAAAAGTTCCACTACTGCAAAACAAGAAACGACAAGCAACCAGATATGAATATCTCCCAAATGGTGTTCTTGGGAGTTGTCGCTCTGCTTCTCTTGTTCAATCTTGTTGGCACCGTGTATGATGTCTTCACGGAAGGAGATAACAGTGAGTAATTATTAGCAGTAGTAGAGTGCATTGAACTACGAATAGTTAATTTTATTCAAATTTATTAATGCTACGTTCGTATTACGTGTTACTACAATTATGTACTCAAATGTAACATTTTAAATGTGAGAATTTTAAATTGTTCTTGATTTTTTTAGTCTTCGAAGCAACATGTAGTTGGTTTTTATTCACGATTTTAATCTTCACTCATCGCAGACTGCACACATCTTACTACGATACGACTATGGACGACTTATTAACTATCTATATTTTTATGTATGTGTATCTCCATTTCTTTGTAACGCCTTACAGCCTAAACTGGTTGACAGATTTGAACATTTGAGGCGTCATTGAATTCGTCTACATTGTGGAAATGACCTCCAATCCTCAAAAATACACTTGCAGCAGTAGGGTTATTAGTGTGTATATTAATTATTACTTGTTATTTCAGAAAACCGTCTCTTGATGGCCTGGTCTGCTCGCGCTAACTGGAGACGGCTGGTCACCACATACGATGATGGTGACCCTCGATTGACTTCCCTCAAACCTATACAAGGAGCCAGGTACCTTATTCTAGTATCTAATTCAAACTTTAGCATAATTTCCCTAGCATTTTAGCATAGTGTCGAAATATTCCGTTATTAGGTTTCTGAATACCCAAATCTTTTGTTTGATATTTTTTATATGTACCTATACCTATTTCTAAATTATTTTTACGCTTTATCTTAGTGAAGTTATTGACTATTCCTTGAATAAAAAAAATAACTAGTTTCTTACTTGCAAATAAAGATAAACAAAAACAAGTGTTATTAATAATAATAACTTATTATAATGTATGTAATTCTAATTTAAGCATATCAGCTAAAACCAGAAACGAAGTAACTTGATTTTTCTCGAACTCAAATCGCTATCATTCTGTTAATCCCGACCTCGATTATATCATAATGTTTGCACTTAAACTGATTGACGTATTAAGGATTTAATTAATTAGCAAAGGCCGTATAGACACTAACTTAAATTCTTCCTAAATTCCGTATCTTGTTTGTTATCTACTTATGTATATTTTATTCATTTGTAGATCAGCGAATACATGATCAAGAAAATCCTGTCAGATATAAAGTTAATACGCGTCGATATAGTCAGTTTGTGGAATGTTTGAAAATATGTATGTAGAAATTAGTTGTGTAAGCGAAACCACCATTTCATCTTGAATAGATTTATTACCATGACCATTATTAGTTATAAGCCACACTTTTCCCAAAAGAAACACTGTGTTTATCACAAAATCATAATAACAACATCTAATCTACAACCATATTTTTTACGTTCCCGGCAGAGACATGGGTACCATGTCTCTGGTTCCCGGTAATAATCCTAGACGTCAGATGTCAATCAAATCTCATCTGACAGGTGTCGTAATACAGACATTACAGACTATCTACAAAGAAGTTATGGTCCAAATGGGTCCAACTAAAGACTATATTATAGTAGTTATAAAATAGAATAGCTAATTTTAAACTGATGTGTTTCAGAGTGCTGCTAGTAGGGTTAGTAATTATGACCCACACTGCTCAGATACATCCGATGCTCTACTTGTATAAGCCGTCGGATTACGAAGAGGTTAGTATTTTTATAGAGCATTTGCACAAACCAAGACATTACCGATGCATCAACGGCTAAGAAGCGAGAAAAAAGAAACAATTTTACAGCAAAGTGTCAGCACGTCTCTAAATGAATTTTAAGTTAGTCAAATCAAACTGCATTATTTTTAAAACGGTACCATAAGTGGAACTCTTCATCTATTACATACAGTAAAATTGAAAATTGGGGAGAGGGGCTCTGTTTGTCTGAGTGTTTGAAAGAGCACGTTAGTTATTTATTTTAAACTTAAAGGTTTACCGAAGCGAGGGCGGGTCCACTGGTATACTAATATATGCCTTAAAGGAACCTACTTTCACC
>LGAG01000246.1:222928-251415 GCA_001278395.1 Lerema accius
GTACTAATATATGCCTTAAAGGGATCTACTTTCACCATTTCACCATTTTCTTCATAGCTGTTATCTCACCCTCTGTCAATGCTGGTGAGGAATGGTACCGCGTTGGTGCAGTGCTTCATCGTACTCTCCAACTTCCTGTTCTCGTATAGTCTGCTGCATTACTCCAGGACGAATACCCTCAGCGTGAAAATGTTCCCGCTCGTCATTCTTCAGAGGATCACTAGGTGAGATAGAACACTGATTAAACATTACTACTGCTACTTTAAATAAATAAACACACACTCATACCCCTGCAGTAGGATTCCCTGTGTCCCGGGTGGCATGGACAACACAAATAACACATTACTAACACCCATGACCCGAGCACAAACGTCTGTCACATAAATTATCTGCCCGGCCGGGAATCGAACCCGGGACCCCTCACTTCGCAGGCAGAGTCACTACCAGCTAGGCTATGAGGTCGAGCTCGAGGCTTTGATGGATAAATTCTTGTCATTAATTACTGTCGAAGAAATACCCTGCGCTCATAGGGTCACGTCGATTCTAAATGATCGACGGAGTTAACTCAACTTAAATCAACTGGACGCGGTCAGAAAGTGGATGGGTGACCGCATCGGTCCCGGTTGTTATATTAGGGACAGTCGATAAACCATGTTTTTGAAACTATTAAGTTGCCCCATTTAGGAATGTTTTTAAAGAAACATTACTTATTTAATAAGTTTAAGTAATTTAAGTAATTTTTCATATTTAAATAATGAAGATAATTAACATAAATTTTCGATCTCCGATCGCTAGAACTTGTTCTTTTATTAGCATCAAAGCGCTGGCTAAATAGATTTAAATGAATTCTGTTGGTAGATACTTATTACATTTTAAAAATATGAATCACTGCGTGTTAAAATAACACCAAAACGAAAACAAAAAGTGATAACCAGACATAGCTACGTATTAGTTGATATATTTGGATAACAAACCTTCGGATTTTACCTGTTATACTTATTAATAAAAATCAACAGCGTATTATATTACACTTAGCACACGTTAATAAAAGGATAATGACAAAAATGATGTGTTAATTAATAATAAATCAATTTAATGCTAAGCTTATTTGTTAAGTTAAAATTTATTATTAATCAAATTGATTAATTAAATTTCGACCGTGGTACTTTAGAGATACAGTGTGATTTGCTAATTATTCAATCATTGAGTGTATAAATAAGCCATAGGCGACCTTTATTATTATAATTTGGAGATTTATAGAACAGGATCGTTTATATTTAATCATGACATCGTTCGCTGATTTAAGTTCCGTAGGAAAGATTTGCTAATAGTATCCAAAATAGTTTATTTATAGATGCAATAAAATCATAGACAAAATTCTTCCACGTGTAACAGGTCATAATTTTGACTGATACGTCGTATTTATAAAGCAAATTTTCGATTAGAGCAGTGATTTCTAACCTTTACAATCTATGACCCCATTTGACCTATGAGGAAAACTGATTTTACCCCATTATTTAAATGTTATCAAAACAAACAAAGATGAAACAACACGAGTAACTTTTTATGTATTTTTTTATTTTACAATCGTAATAATTTGGTCGTTATTTACCTCCGTAAAATTGCTGATTTACCCCTGTAGGGGTAATTACCCCCAGGTTAGGAGCCCACGGATTAGATTAGAGAGTATGCGACACTTTAAGATGTGAACGGTTATAGTCAAGTAGGTAATATGTATTAGAGAGGTAAAAAAATACGATCGCAGTACAGTATGTAAAAACGAACTTAAAAGGAAAACTGTCATATCTAAGTCTAGTTTAATAAGTGCCTAAGACGACCTAGGGAGATAAAATAACACCTATTTAATATTAATATTTTTTTATGTTATTCACACCTGCCGGATCTAATTATATAGGTAATTGAGTGTGGCCTGAAATATTAGTCGGTTTTATTTTTCTACCATTGTAATTTTTAATATAAGTATTAATTTGGAAAGTTTTTGCAAATGTTTAGATGTTTGGATATTTGGATGTTCTTGACACTAATTATGAATTAATATGAAACTAAGAATAAAACAGAATAGTTTTTATCCCAATTGTACGTTCCCTTGGGATGATGTGAACATTTGTATGTTTGTTACTAACAGGCAGGTTAGTTTGTCCTAGAAATAGGTATTTAAAAAAAAACCTCTTAAGATAGCCGCGGTCGTCATTTTGTATCTCTATTACCGTTACTTTTCTCACCGACATAAAATACCGAGCATTACATGAGGTTCTTAACAAATCGACCGTTATTGGATCATACTTACATGAATAACATACTTTTTTTGTGTGCATTTACAAGTTCAAAATCAATGTGAACGACCTTTTCGGCGCCAACTTTGCATTGTACAGATAAAAAATAAAATGTAGATACTTGAATTTAAATGCCATTATTACAAGTGCAACATGTTGTTGCCCCAGGAAAACTCTAAACTAAAGGCAGAGACCTTGTTACTGATTTTCAGTGCAATCTGAGTACGAAGGTGGTTACAAGGCTAGACACCCGAGTTACCAGTTATATAAAAATGCGGTTGTCCAGTCATAACGAATTCGTTGAATCTCAAAAATAAAAACTTATTTAAAAATCCAGTTTGTTTTATTAAAAATATTATACACAAAGTAGTTGTATTTATTATATAAAAAGTCTTATTATAAGTTTGGAGTCTGACTTATTTTTATTTTGAAGATTTCGACATTTTTATTTTTATTATATTAGGTACTTACAATGCAGATTTGAATTCTTCAGTAAATTTTATTAAAAAAAGGATTTTGAGCATAATATAGTCCGTAAATATGACATGTCATTGAGATAGTTTTTTTTTCATACTTGGCATACAAGTTAGAGGTTGGCACGTCATGATGCTCCATAAAAGTTGGGGACATTATCATCAAACATGAAGACAGGCCAAAGACCCTAAAGGACCCTAACGGACCCTGGCAGACCAGCAAAACTCATAAAAAATAAAACCGTTATCCAAATAAGCTGTAAATTAAAAAAAAAAAACACTTTAACATAATATTGTTCTTTAAGTTACATAATTAATTCAGTTCTGCGTCTTGACTGTTAACGAGTTAAAATGGTCTACGTTTATGATTTATGCATTTTCTAAATTGGTGTTAATGATTGGCTCAAGAACCCTTATAAAATTTAAGGGTATCAACATATGTATTAAATAAATCTTTATATGTATTCGTAGACAGTTGTTAAATTAACTAAAATAGGTAGGTACGTGAACTTCACATCTCCCTACTTCCTAAGATCAGTACCTATAGGAACATAACTAAACTAAATACGTGAACTTTACGTCCTCCTACATCCAAGATCAGTATAGGAACAATTTTCTACCACTTCCAGGTTAATGCCAGTATATCTACTGATGGTGGCGTACGGAGCAACGTGGTGGCCACTGGCAGCAGATGGTCCACAGTGGCCGGCAGTGGTGGGTGCAGAGAGCCAGGTCTGCCGCGACAAGTTTTGGGCCCATGCGCTTTTCCTGAACAACTTCTACAAGGCGGATGAGCAGTGTCTGATTCAGACGTGGTATGGAATGGTTTAATACTTCTGGCTATATTTTATAAAGCATTTAGGTAATAGAGGTCTGTCCGACGTCCGTTATGTGTTAGGCAAGTGTTTGTTCTTGGTAACGTTTTAAGCAATTAGGTATGGAACATTGTCCAGGAGGTAGCCTGTCAACGTAACCAGTAGCCAAAAATAGCAACTGTGCTGATCCTACCAACTATCAGCTTACTTCGCTTGCTTTCAAATTTTGTTAGATTATAGAGCGTTTCGAACATTTGAACTCATTCTGGTGCTTTAAGGGCATACCTATAACGGAACGATCTCAATAGTACCTACTGGTTTTGCCAAAATTGATGGCCAGAGAACGTTCTAGCATATGTCAATTACTTATAAGACGAGGCCGTCACAAAGGCGCTTACGTCTCGAATACCTTCAACAAGACTGGTACGAAAATAACTAATAAGAAAGCTTCCGGCTTGCGTCATAAGCAAGACAAGACAATACTGCTTAGCTGTAAACAAAAAAAATAGTAAAAAAGCAGTGATAGCCTAGTGTTTTGAACATTTGCCTCCCGAACCATAGTTCCAGGGTTCGATCCCCGTCACGCACCTCTAATTTTTTAAGTTATGTGCACCTGAGAGTTCTCCATAAAGTTCTCAAAGGTGTATCAAGTCTGCCAATCCGCGCTAAGCCAGCATGGTGGACTAGGGCCTGTACCCCTCACACTGTGAGAGGGAACCCGAGCCTAACAGTGGGACAATTATGATTGCGATAATGAATGTAAACCCTTCAAAATGTAAGAGTTAGAATTGGTCTGGCTCCAGGTTCCTCGCAGTAGACATGCAGCTGTACCTCATATCTTCGGTGCTGATGCTGTGGCTAGTACGGAGACGGCATCTGGCAGTACCGCTGCTGACGCTACTGTTTGTCCTCTCCACGGTGGCGAACATGGGTCTGGCGTATATCTTCAACTGGAAGGCCCTTCTCTACGTCATTGTGCCCGAGTGAGTGACGTCATTGAATTATTTTTAGGTTCTTAGTTCTTACTGTAAGGGAGTTGAGAGTAACTTGCATCCTAATTTCACCAGAACCTATTAAAGATTGACTGAAAAAAATTAAGTATGAGTAGGTATCTTTTTATGATCAAACACCTGATCTCTCTATTACAGGATCATTTTGGACATAAGGGTAAAAATATCGGGCCATATAATTTTTGAGCCTATATTAGTAACATAAGTGTTAACGTATTTAATTTGTCCAATAGGAATCTACGAACAACTTTCCGTGGAGAGCCCTCATTCTCAAACTTCTACACGTCGCCATGGGGCAGCTTGCCGGCGTGCTTCTTAGGATTGTTAGCCGGCTATCTACACTTTTTGATTCAGGAAAACGGTTATAAAATCACAAAACATACGGTAAGTATTGCCATATTTTACTGATTTTAGTCGGTAACTTTATAAATTTTGAGGAGAATAACAAATAGTTTTTAGCGGTACCTACAAAGCGAGGGGTTGATTCCAAACCGAAAATTTATATTTGTGTGTCAGATAAATATTTTATTTGGGTCTGGAATTAAAAATCTAGGGTGGATATGAAACTGTATTTTATTATTCATAAAACGTTATTGATTTATTTTTTATAGTAAAAGAGAACACCTACCTACTTTTCGTGAATTTAACTAAATGGGTGTAAAAACCCACTGTTAAATAAATTTATGCTGAACCTTGGACTCAATGTCATCTACTACACTATTGTAACCGCAGAAATTGAGGCTCCTCTCACATTAAAATCATTTAGGGACATTCAGATTCTTCGCCGTAAATGGATGTTGATATTGAAAAATCAACACCACAATTGTGCTAGCCATATTATCAAGAAATGCAGGTTTGATGCTTTAAGAAGAATCCGAAACTACTGTTTCAATTTTGATCGCGTACACTTCTGTAATGTCTAAATCTAAATGTTTATAAATGGACGATACTATCATGTTACTTATCAGCTATTCACTTACCTCATAAATCATTCTGGCACCAGTACTGGACAAGACTAATCCTGTGCTCCCCTTTATACTCCCCAGTGGCTGATGTCTCTGTACCACTCGTCGATACCACTGTTCTTCTGCTGGATCCTCTCGGGCAACGTAATGCAGGCGAAACCGACGGCGGCAACGGCGGCGCTATACACCGGCTTGGAGAGACCTGTCATCGGTCTCCTCACTGCTATTGTGCTTATTGGCTTCGCTAACAACGTTGACAGTGAGTTATTAAGTTTTTTTTGGATACTCTACAAATCCAAATGTTTTTAAAGTCTCCATTGCAGTGACCCAGAAAGCCCCCTATTGTGATGCTTTGGGCACTGTTGATACTTATCAGAAAACAAATCTACTAAGGTATGAGTATCATCAGGTTGATCATCTGATAGTTTGTCGGCTTGGTAATATACATAAAAATATTTTGGTAACGCCTTTATTCCTGCTGACATTATATCCACTGGATAAAGCCCTCCTTTCAGTAACACACACAATTTTTCACCCAAGTTCTGAATGGCATCACTTCGAAATAAACCTTCCGCGTATGAACCTAAGGTCAAATTTCCAAACAAAACACTCTTCTACTCATTTCAGGCTGGTTCCGACGCATCTTCGCATGGCGCGGTTTCCAGACGATGGGGCGGCTGTCCCTGTCTGTGCTGATGCTGCACTGGTGTATGAACATGATCGTCTCCGCCAGGAGGCCCACCCTCGTCGCTTACTCCGTCTTCACTATTGTATGTATACGTTTTGTTGAAATATTCTTGAGAAAGATTAAATTAAAGAGCGTATAATAGGGAGCGTTAAATTTTTGAAGATTCTTGACCCATGTAATGCATCATGACATTTTACAAGACCCCCCTCCCCCAAATTGCCCCATAGTCATAGAGTAAATTATGACTAAAAAAGGTCGTCTTGGCTTGCAACCGTAATTCCCAGGAATATTATTCTACTTATTTATTCATATAATCAGCTAGATATATAACAATTACAAGAGTTAATTTAAAATGTCACTCACCCATCTGTCAGCTGAACATAAGCCTATCGTTTTGGATATCCTAACAGAAAATATCTATCTGATCGATTAAATTTATAGGGTATTCTTTTACAAACAAATGCTGTTTTCTTTCCAGAGTGCAGATTCCCTAGCCACTTCGTTCTTTTCGCACCTGGCCGCTATTCCTCTGACGGTTCTCCTGGAGCTGCCAGCGCAGAGGACCTTCACTGCCCTGGTCACGTGACCAATCCAGGGATGAAGCACCAAGTCTGATGTTACCAATGTGGTTCATGAGAACTTTTTGAGTGTATGAGCTAATTAAAGTGAGAGAAATGACTACGGATTCAGAAAAGTGTGTAGAATCATTTGTACTAGAAGATTGCTGTAAGTAGATACTTCTTAATACAAATTAAGGTAGGAATTTCTACTGTAAGGTGACAATGGTTATTTGGGTGTAAATTATATCGATTACAGTCTATAAATATGAAAGTTGTTACCTATTAGGTGTTACGATTATTTTTGTTATTAACAATAATTGCTTTAATGGTCAGCAATAAGTCTGTAACTCTATAATGAATCTAATTATCTGTAATGTAGATGCTTATTATGCTATTGGTATTTGTTTAGTTTCGCCAAAACTTGAGAACGGCTGGACTGATTTGGCTAATTTTAAAATTTTAGTTACTTGTTTTAAAATATTCGTGGAAGTCCAGTGAAAACTTAAAAGGTAAAAAATTATGGAGAACAATAAATAAGATTTTTTTTTTATAAATGCTTATGTGATTTGAAATTCACCAGGTTACCAGTTTTTTTTTTATTGCAAGGACAAAACATACTGATAGAAGACCTTTGATATTTTTTGCCAGTGCTTGAAATTCATGCGATTTCAGTGTACTTGGCGTTGAGTGTTATGCAATGTATAGTATATTACTGTTAGTATATTACTCTGTGGACTATGAAATGTAATTGAGGGCGGTGAGGTGGGATTAACCTACAGATTATATTATTATTATTATAGTTACACTCAATAAGCAACGCAATGATAATTTCTATGTTAATGCATATGAATATCACAATGTACTTAGGTATATAAATATATTTAAGTTAATAAATGACTGTATGATACTGTATAAATTATATAGTTATACGTAATATATGTGATAATAATTCCATCCATTTTATTTCGTCAATATAACGTGGTTAGGTATGGTGTCATGAATATAAAATATACTTTTAAAGTAAATAATAAGTGTTAGTTGTTAATAAATAAATGGTGGAATAGTAAGCTGACTACTTTTATTTATTTTATTCTCCTTTTGTCGATTAAATTCTCTTTATTTAATATATACTAATAATATAAAGCTGAAGAGTTTTTGTTTGTTTTGTTTGAACGCGCTAATCCCAGGAACTACTGAACCGATTTGAAATAATATTTCAGTATTAGATAATGCATTTATCGAGAAAGCTATATACTCGTTGAGATGAATAGGAGAGGAGCATGTTTTTTTCAACTACGCTCATTTGCTCTGAACTCTCAGTCTATATATTTTTTCGTCTATGAGCAGAAAATAACAGAATGTTAGCTGTCTTATAAATCAAGTTAGGATCACGCGCCTTGGTCTGTGGTTAGCCAGTGGTTTTCAAAGTGCGCGGCACGGTGTTCCGGTGTTCCTACGCACGGAACGCACACATATTTACGATTTTGTCCTAAAACACTTTTGAAGCCGAACCGAAACCTGTTTCTGCCTATGAGTCTACGAGTGCGTTGTTCGAGCGCTCACTATAGAGTTTTTCTACTGTTAGTCTCTCTATATTGTGGCTGTGGAAAGAAAAGAGGGACAGAAGCCATCACTCCCAAAGCTTAAGTACCTATTGACGAGTACAAAATATGATGTCCTCCACATTGTATTAATATTAGGGTACTAAGACATTTATTCGCATCTATACCTAATATAATTATTATATTATTTCATGAAAGGTTCTACATTCGATACCATTTTAAAAATAACAGAGTTTGAGATTTGGCACGGCAAAAGTTTATATGGAGAAGAAGTACCTACATAAACAAAATATATTATGAAGGATATGTGTTATAAAAACAGTTAATTATGAAAACAAACAGAAATTACACAGTCTCAGTTTTCGTAACGGTGATTCGACATGGACATGGTTCCTTAGCAACCAGAATGTTCGTAACGTTTCCAATATAGTAATCTTATCGATCCTAATCCGGACAATAAGTTTTTTATAATCGAATTTCCACCATCGAATAGAAAAGATTGGGAACCTCTGGCAAAGAGTACAGACATCTCTGGAGCCTTCTAAATGACGCACTATGGAAAAAACCTAGCGATATTCTACAATAACTTATAAATATCAATTGACCTTACTTTATTTAGTATTTAGTTTGTTTGAATTGTAAACAAAAATTATCAGCTGATTATATAATCATTTTGCAAGCTATTTATAGCTTGTTTATTATATAGAGCGTCATAATAAAAAACACGAACATTTGCCTGTTTTTTAGCAAAAGTATTTCCTGGTTTCTTCAAACAGGCTTTGTAGATTAGCTAAAAGCCTAAAATAATTACAAGGGAATTTATACGCATTTCTGTATTTCAGAGAGCACGGAAGTTTAGAAAATTTCGTTACCGACTATCAAACCTATAAAAACCTCTAAGTAATATCAATGTGTTCATGTTGCAGGTTAATAGAGTAATAATAGTAATTCGTCATTATCTTTTTTTATAGTACTATTCTTATTTACTATTCTTATAGTATTCTAAATCTAAAACATTAGTCATATTTATTTATCCTAAAATTTTACTATAGTTAAGCCATACTAGCCGCCATTGGCAAACTCAAGCGTTAAGTCGACGGCCCCGGTTGTAGCATTTGTAGTAGATAGTCATTAAGTCATATCAAAATCCATTGGACGGTATAAAAATTATTGACGTTTAGATTGGCCACTAAGCCCTCCACCAAGCATTGAAGCAAGGTGGTGCAGGCCTCCTCAGTTATGAGGAGTCTATAGTGTCGTAGGATTATATTAAAGCGCACGGTAGGTATGCCAAATATTATTACAAAGCAACTTTACGATCAATAACGATTTTATTGCGTCTACGTATTTTCAACCCAAAAAAACAATTGACAAACAGCGACCTTTGTTGGGATGGGAAATTTTTCGCGCGTTACAAGTGATGAGTTTTTTGGCCATAAACCCGCTTAACTGTTATATTATAATACAGAAAGTATATTGTATTATGTATGTACTGGTATATATTGCACATGTGCCGTTGAATTTTTTTGTTGATGCATTTTTGTTTTGACCTTTCGCATAATAATAATGATTGAAGCCTAGATGCAATTCAAAGTCAAGGATAAAAACATGTTAATGGATTAATCGGATTATGTTCCTATGCAAATATGTCTACATAATTTATTAGCCAATGTAACTACGTAGTATTCTAAAAGATGATCTAAAAATTTGTTATTGACATTTACATGTTTTTTATCTGTCTCAGATTATGACCTAGTATATCCTTTAGCCTATCTTTTAATCTGTGGATGTAAAGAAATATGTTCTAGAACAGAAATAGCATTATAGTATAATAAATAAACTAGATTTAAATATGTAGATTAGATAGTATTATTAATAAGACAAGATCACAAAAAATTATAAAAGTTTGTTCGCGATGCATGCCGTGATAATAATTATTAAAAACTACATTTAGGTCTTTTCGTATAAATTTTACATTCTACGTCAGTCAGGAGTTACTGATTTGGAAAACTAATGGATCAACCTAACCTCGTTATTTTCGTCGTGATATAGAAAGTCAACAATTTTGGCACTACTTTTATTTATTTCATTAATTTAAAAAAATATTTAGAAGTAAGTAAGTATACAGAAAAATTTAATACTTATTAAATTATTGTTTATTCTTTAACATTTTTAATTTGTGTCTGTCTTATTTTTAAATCGATAATTACAATAAAAAGACACTGTAAGATTGTTTACTTTTTAAATCACGACGAAAAAAACGAGGTATAACTGTAAGAGGCAAAATATGAGGCAAATCCACAGAGCAATGAATGTATCTGTTACATACAGAGGCAAATCGTTTACTACCGTACTCTTCTACTACCTTATAAAACTAAAGTTCCTTGACACTGCATGACTCATCAATATTCTGAAACTTTCCAATGTACACAAATCCAATATTGACAATGTACACAACAGACTTTTTAAATTTTTTGTACCGAAATAGAATAATAAAGGGGATTAAGTACATTTAGAGGCGCAATCGTGCTGCTGCTTTGTATTGAGTATTTAAATTAATAAGGTAAGGTGGGGTAGGACTAACACACGGGGCAAGACTAACACTGTCTATTATCTCGATATGCACTTGAAGAAACGACATGTGTGTGTTTTAGCCGAGAACATTTACGTTTGTTCTATCTTACAGATTGGAAGAATTTCGTATTTAAGCTATACGTATCGAGATAATAGACAGTGTTAGTCTTACCCCACCTTACCTTATTATATATTTTTTGGAATTGTACTAATAATTGTATGGGAGTAAATCCTGCGGAAAAAACCCAATTCACGAATATCCACGCCTTACTTAATGTTTGGTTTTAGGTTTGTTTATTTCCAATTACCTAATTCACGCGAGGTCACTCCTCCGAAAGGCAAAATTACCATTCCATATACCTAATCGATGTTTTCCTTGCGAACCATTTAGGATCTTAATTTCTGTGTGTGGGCTTGTTGTTTAGACTATTGCGAAATTTTGCCAAGGTTGTCACTGTATTGGGTCATTGTGAATGTCAACGGTTATATAATGTTTACTTAATATAACCAGGAAGAAAATTAAGGAAGTTATAGTTTCCTATGATCGTGGTTAATCCTCGCGGCGTACGTCGATCAAATCTGACTATTGACGCATTGCTTCAAGCACTCGCTGTTGCTTGAAGCAGCATGAAGCTGTCGATTCATACAGGCGCAGACTGCTTCAGGCTGACGAGAGTAAGTGCGTGAAGCTTTTTTTCTATAGCCAGATTGAATCGACGTAAGACGCGCAGGTTATGAAAGGTCATTACCCGGACAAGGTAAAGTTGGGAAGGACGCGTGAGAAACGCGGTGGATACTTAAATAGAAACTGTAAAAATTGGGGGGAAAATTAAAATGGTACATTATTGCGTGTGTACGTACTCGGGCGTACTCGTGACGTATTTAACCGGTTTATTAGTCATCCAGTGTAAGTCTGAGAATAACATTAATATTTATGATTTTAACGAGTACCGACTAATGATAAATGTATTACTCCGATAAATCGATCCCGTTGCATGGTTAAATGAATAAATCATGAGTACTTATTCGTCACAGTCACAGCTCAAATATTAGTGTATGCTTTAAAATTTTAAAAGCGAATAATAAGCCACACGTTATTTTATTTTCGACTTACGAGTATGAATTTTAATTGCTGGAATTTTAAATTTAAAATGGTTGGGAGTTAACAAAAAATACCACTAAATTTCGCGTATGTTTATATGCATAATGTATACATAACTAAAATGTCACAAGCAGGTAATCTATGTAAAATTAATCCTCTAAACTCTTTGTTAGATTTAAAATACGCAGTTACAACTGGATTATCTTGTATTTTAAGAACTGGCTGGCTGTAGCAGGCATTTATAAATACGAGAAATAATGGAAAATCATGGGAAATTACGTACGGTAACTACGGAAATAGAATTAACTGGTTGAAGAAAAGGTAATGGGCAAACAAAGAGTACATCTTAGGGCGAGTCCACACTGTACATTGCGTCAGAGTTGTGTCGTCGCAAGGCAATCATTTTTTGTGCATTGTTTTCATCTTCACTTCAAGCTTTTTTAAAGTAGTATAGGTACTACAAGTAATAAAATCGTGTAAATATAAGTAGGTAAAGTTCTTTAAGTCTAGAAGACTCGCAATGTGGTAAACATTCGACCATAATAATATTACGAAATACATTGCAACGCCATCTATGCTATTAAGAAAGAAACTTATTCTGAGCGCCATCTAGGACAAACAGAGAACAACACCATTATCAGAAAAATCTGTTGTGTGATTTATGAACTACATTAATTAACAACTTGTGTTGATTGCTCTTCTCCTCCAAATAATCTCAAGCTATACGCCTGTATTATTTTTAAAATCTTTAACTTTAACCATTTAACGTACGTTAAATTCGCTATAGACATTGTTTCGAGCCTATTATGTCATGATAATGGAATTATACTCCAAGATTAACTGGGTTATATTAGTTATGTAAAACGGTGCTGACCTGACCGCAAATTAGTTAAGGTTATAACCTTAACCTTCGATAATATTGGCGACACCTTTTTAAGTACCTACAAACCATAAACAAATTGTGAAGGTTCCGGGGTTTTCGAGGTGATTAGGATGTTTTCGCTGTTTGCCGGAATTAAAAAAAAAATACCTTGGAATTCGAATTAGGCATATTTTAATTTGCCCTACTTCTATGCATTTATTTCCATAGTCTTTTCTATTTATTCTGAGAACTTTTCATAGATATCATTTTTAGGGTTCCGTACCTAAAAGGTAAAAACGGAACCCTATTACTAAGCCTCCGCCTCCGCTATCTAAATACTTATACTTTGTCAGATTCTTAACACTGACAGTAGGGGAGAGCGGGGTCGATAGATCCAGGGGTAAATTGCGCCGACGCGACGACGCGGACATTTCTGTAACAGAAAAAGATAAACATAAACAGAGACACCCTGTATATGGGTGGTACGATAAGAATACCACGATGAAGAAAAAAAAAACAACAAAAAAACGTATACATGTTTTTTTTTATTAGTTTCCTTAAATACGTCACCTAATAGTTTACGTACGTATTAAGTATGTAAATCAGGTGCGAAGACCTATAATCGACCCTTTGTTAAAATTATAGCTATTGTTCTATGAATATTTAATGTATTTCAAATCAGATATCTGGATAACTAACAGTGCAATAAGCTCAGCATTTATTTTATACGATGTTCGCGTTTATACATATAATATTTATATTTTACTTATAATATGTATTATTCAATTGTACAAATGTAAGGGATCACTTGGAAAATTACCTCCAAGGTAATTCATAATTTTTTATTACAATGGTTCGGAATATTTACACATTTTACAGCGTCATAGATAATTAAATAATATTTAAACAATTGTTAAGATGATTGTCAATTACTATTATCAATATTTTACATACAATAGGTTTTTTTTCAGATTACTACATTCTAAAACAAAGGAATAATAATGCGACTTAAACATTATTATTACATCCCATATTACATCAATACGAAATCGATATAAATAATACATAGTTAATAACTAAATAAGATTAAAGTATTCCTCTGTGCTGCAATTTTTTTTCAGAATTACTGAAATAATTGGTCTAAAACACAGAGTCCTTAATAGTTATAAAAAGGTCAACGTTTTCCAGACTACATGTCCTTTTTCTTGCTAGTATGAGAGAAAAGATTTGACTGACATCGATGATTTTTCTAATTTTAAATTCGGATTAATCAAATCAATATTAGAGTCGATTTATGGTGCAATTACCTTAGTATTAGACATCAGTGGCTTTGAAGAAAAAGTGGTATTTAATTCAACAATCTCCGTAATAGGTGCGTCGTTAGATAGAAGGTTGTGTCCATATATGATCACTATACATAATGTGATAATGATTAGAAGGTAACTTGCTATGGAGATGAAGATATTGACGTCATAACTACTTTCTGACCTCAGGAAATAGGGTAGGAGCAACGACGTCATAACCCTACAGTCCAGGGTTTCCCAAAGTGAGTTACGTAGACGTAGATCAGTTATGAGTTTTACGCTAAAATTATATTGCACATTTGAAGCCCTAAAAAAGGTAAACTTTGAGTAATCAGTAAATGTAGCTAGGAAAAAACGTCAGACGTAAAAAAAGGTCCATATAATAGGGTTCCATAAAATTAAAAGTATTTGTTTAGTGAAAAAAAGATTTATTCATCCAGACAAAGCATTAGTGATTTGATCCTTCTACGTAACACATTGCATCTCTTTCTTTCGAGTATAATTATTTTTTTGCTTTCTATTATCATCTATTAATGACCAATGGTAAAAGATTGTCTAAAATATTTCTAATATAAGATAATAATGTATAATTTTAGGAGTTTGTTCTGTAAACTCAGTGAAAAAGAAAATATTTTGTAAACTCTGTAAATAAACGTCGTTCTCAGTTCTCACGCTATTGCTGAGTCAGCATGCGCATTATTTAATGCAAATTAAAATTAAATTAAATTAACATTAAGAATTGGAATGAATTGCCCGCGTTGGGATTCCCGTTTGAGTATGATGTAGGTATTTTCAAGGCAAGACTGAATAGGTTTCCTCTCTGTTAATGCACTTTACTACCTAGACTAGATTAGGTAGGACCGTGTTCAGGCATTCACTTGAATATTTAAAATAAAAACGAGTGGAAATAAAAAAAAAATCTTTGGGCGCAGAAGTGCCTGTAACATTTTAGTGCATAAACGCTGTCGCTACAATATCTTCCATATTACAGAAACTGTTGATTTAGTAGTCCTGTATAGTAATTGTAGTAGTCCTGTTAAGCCCGGTTCCAATAATGTACGGACTACTGTCGGTTATAATCGACCGATCGTTTTTGTGTTACCGATGACCGAAACCATAACCACGTTCCAATAAGTTTTAACATCTTCCGTCGACATACAACTGACGTCGGTTACTCGGCCCTCCCAGCGTTTTGTTATTACAAATAAAGATATTGCAAAAACTATTTCATTGTTAATTTTTCTTTTTTGTTGAAAACTTTGTGTGTAAAATAAAGATTTTATTTTATATACTTAGATAGATTTATTATCGTAAAAAAACTAATTAATTATATTTTAGATATTAGTAGTCCAGTTAGTAATCGTTGAGATGCAGTTCGCGTGACCTGTTCGCGTGCATGTAATGCCACCACATCACGTTAGGTACCTATTTCTAGTAAGATTCAAGACTATGGAAAGCTATTATTTTCCAAGTATTGTCAATGTCCCAGGAAATTATGGAAATACCGAGGTTATGACGTCACTCATGCAATTGAAAAAGTGAACATATGACGGTATAATTGACTATCTAACATGCGAAGAAGTAGTGAAATAAAACATAAAGAAATAATAATAATATATATATTATTATACAGGGTTAATTTTAATTAGCGCATCACCTTTTGCAGGCAGCTTCTCCACATCAATCCCAACGACATTTGTTCTACGACTTTTTACATAGCTCGATAAATAACCAAAAATAACAAAAAACAAATAAATTTTGCTCCCTCTGTTTTTTAAAACTCTGTATTTTGTAAGAAGTGCCTCAAATGACAACTCCCGCCAACGCAAGGTGCGTGGCATACCTATGCGCAGAGTAACGCTAGTTCAGAAGCAACACATTAATTTTGTATGGGAAAACTTAAATTTTAAAATCTATTAATGTCAAAAACTCGTAGAACAAATGTCGTTGGGATTGATGTGGAGAAGCTGCTTGCAAAAGGTGATGCGCTAATTAAAATTAACCCTGTATATATACTAATAATATAAAGCTGAAGAGTTTGTTTTTCTGTTTGTTTGTTTGAACGCGCTAATCTCAGGGACTAGGTAGTACTGAACCGATTTGAAAAATTATTTTAGTGTAAAAATTCTTATAGTTCGTTTATCGAGGAAGGCTATAGGCTATATAACATCACTCTAAGATGTATAGGAGAGGAGCGGCAAAAAAATAATTGCGAAAACGGGAAAATTAGGCGAGCGGAGACGCGGGCGGTTTCTTGTTTTACTAATACGACACTTTGTGAATTGTGAACATAACAAATAAAAACACTGATCCTTTTAGACTATCTCATGAGAAATCGTGACAGACTTAATAATATCCTAATTAGGTATAATTATGTTAGTGTACCTTAGTAGGTACTTAAATAATTATTATCTTAACGATTTTCCTTAGTTTTTTTATATAAAAATATAGCTAAGTTTACATACAGGAAATACACAAATTGAATAAAACTTGATCATATCATTCGCAAGTGTAGACTAATTAATATACATATTTCAGATTTTTAATTAGATGACACAAAATTAATACAATGTACGGAGATTAAGAGTGGTTTTGAATTTTAAAGTAAAAAAACAACGTACCTACGGGTAGACACGGTTCACCGAAAAGGATTTTGGTTTTGTTTCGGAAATGTATTGAAACAAAAGCGTAAAGATGTTCGCACGTACGTAGCTATCAGAAAAGAAGTTATTATACACTAGACGATGCCCGCGGCTCTGCCCGCGGAAAAGTCGATAAACAAAATATTGATTTTATCCCACGGGAACCTATAATCAGGATAAAATCTATCCTATGTCCTATTCCTGGATGCAAACTATCTGTGTGCCAAGTTTCAGCTTGATCCGTTCAACGGTTAGAGCGTGAAGGAGGGACAAACATCCAAACGTCCAAACATCCAAACATCTTTACAATCTTTCACATTTATAATATTAGTAGGATAACTTACATAAGACGAACATACACGAATTTGCTTCTTTGACTCTCTTTTTAAGGACGGTCGAAAACGTCCGAAATTTTTCCGATTTTGAAGTTATAATGGGGAGAGCGGGGTTGAAATAGCCAGGGAAAGTCTTTTACTATTGAGGAAATGTTTGCGTCGAAACAACTTACCCCTGGCTCTTTCTACCCTGCTTTCCTCTACTGTCAGTGTAAATTTAGAATTTAGAAAAATCCGGGAGCCTGCGCAAGACCTCTAGAATTTATTTAATTTGGCTTCAAACGATACCTAGCATAGCACATTTGAAAAATTGGGTATAGCTGTGTCATGAACACGACTGTGTTTTTTACGTAAATACGTTTATATTATACCTAGGTTATTTTTTAATTTTAAATTAATAAAAAAATATATTTTAAATAAAAAGATACTTATATAATATTTACGTTTGTAAAATAACCTCAAAATTGCGGCGCTTCATCCTCCACCGCGTGCGATGATTCACTGAACTCGCTTATTGTTATTAATTCTCTGATCATTTAACTATCAACTGGTATAGTTTAATTTTTTAATGCTTATTCAGCAGCATACTTAAAACTAGCATACCTATTATTAGCTAATGTAAACTACTCATAAGCATGTTTGCATTGAGCATACTCAATAAAACGCTTTTTAGCACGATATTTGTAACAGAATAATCCGTTTCAACGATCTTTATAGAAAAAGTAAATAATCTTACCGTGTCTTTTTATTTTAATTATTTGTTTAAAAATAAGACAGACACATTTTTTAAATGAATAAAAGTTGTGCCAAGATTGTTTTCTTTTTCTATCACGGTCGTTGAAACGGAGTATAGATACCTATAGTTTCGAAAGTACAACGCCAAATTATATCCCCCGATTTTATTATTATTAGGTTACAAATTTAAAGACATAATTCGCGTCAAAAAGTAATATGAATGTATAAGAAATCGCCATGAACTTGGCAGATCTACTATTTAATGTACGACCTAGTCATGGACAATAATTATGAATTATAATTACAATGAGATTCTCTTGAATGCAGTTTGTTATCTTGGACGTTCGTCTAAGGAGTTATGATGCTAATTATGACTTTATTTTGAGCGTCTTTATAATGCATGCTACCAGAATTATGCCAAAACACTTTTTGCGGAAACAGAAAACTAATTATTCCGTTTACGCATGTGAGTTAAAAATAGTTATGTGTGTGTTCTCCCCGCTCGCTGTGGAAACCGGGCTTAATAGATAGGCTACATTTTGTCATCGACATCTTTAATTAATTTAAATCAATAACCCGATACAATGACCTCAACAAGTAATATTATACACCCAATGTCCGTTGCCGTAATTCTGTCAAATTACAATAACCACTAAAAATCAACATGAAAAAAAAATACCAATTGATTTTGAAAAGATTTACAAAATGGAAATATTTTAAGTTATTTGTTTGTAAGCAGTGTAAACACTTAGTTTGTTATATTTAAATTTACATTCTATTTTAGAATGTGACGACACAAAATTCCGGACAGTTCTTTTTACACATTATCACCTTCCATCATTCCCCATTTCCCCCCAGACGCGTGACGTAATTACGGATTGCCCTGAAAATTTCTTACGTAGACCTAATACGTAATAGATTAAGGTTACGGCTAAGTGGGAGTGTCGTTCCGATATATTGGCGAACGCACGACGGCTAAGGTTTAGTTGCACTTGATCCTAGCGGCTGACGCGTTCTGCGACTTAGCAGTCCTGTCTGTGACAACTGAGAACGATATATACGATTTTCATTTGTTTATCAGAGATAAATGTATGTGTAATGGGTGCTTTATGGATATGGATAGTTTTCGCCGCAGTCAGTGAGGCTGCAGTTCTCACCGGTAAGTGATAGGTGACAGATTTTTCATCATCATCATCATCATCATCATCAAATTATCATAATTATGGCATCGCATAAGTTTTCAGTACCGGAATTGATTGAGATAAATCGGAATCGTGAGGTTAATTGTGCATGCCTATTGACGGTTTTCAATATGCACTATGCACCAGAAGACCCTGCAGAAGTTGTTCTGTTACATATTTAGTCAAAGCTTTTCTTAGTTTAGTTGATCCCTTAAGCATTTCTAGTACCTACCTAGACCTACCATACATAAACGTAAATACTCATTTTATTTGGCTACTTTTCCTATAGTGTTTATATAGTGGTCCCTTGAAGTATCTAGACATGAGCACTAACTACTGAGTCCAGCTAATAATAAACTATACTAGATCTATCTAATACACATCACATTTTTAAATCGGTCCAGCGGTTTAGAAGGGGTTTAGTGACAAACACGGACGCTAAGATTGCATCCATTATTTATATCATAAATTATTATTATGTCAGGCATTTTACGCGAATTTTCAACTCCTCTGTGAATGACCTGACTGTTATGTGAGATTTGAAATGCATTTATCGCATGCACGTGTGGGATTAAAAAAAGTAATATGCTCTACTTCTATATTTTAGTTTTTTTTTTTATTCACCTTTAATCAAATTTCTCTTAATTTTACCATTTCTTGTATTGATGGTCATCTTTAAAATTACCCGAGATTAGGTGAGATAGACGAACGTTATTAATAGTTGCCCTCATAATAGGTAAAGTAATAAGTACTTAATAACAAACTGACTGTATCGTGACACTTTTTGACTGTAGCTACGCAAATGATTTTTAGTTTATCAAAAAATAGATTTGAGATTGGTCGTTAATTCACGTTGCCAAATGCGGCCAATATTAATGTAGTATTGTAAGAAAATGGTGCGCCCCTCTTTATGTTGTACAGAACCATAGCGCTGATTTTCAATGCAGTGCTACACAAGTTTATTGCTGCGGTTTATGCTTACTATATTGATCTACCAATAAATCCCATTATTATTCGTAGGTGTACATATTTATTTATTTAACCTTTATTAATGAAACCACAACACAAATATTGTAACTAAAGAAATCAGTAGGTACTTCCTATGTCCCAGAGACAAAATTAAATAGAGCATTACAAAAAAAAATTGGAGCCTAAATTGCTTGTTTAGTAAACTTATATTACACTAAATTAGTACTCTAAATACTTAATACTAAATTTCGTACTTAATAAATATTTATTATTACAATCTTGTTTCATCTCTTTAGAAAATTTAAGTAAGTCAGGATTGTATGTTTTTTTAATGAAAATATTATTGCGTCTTTCGCAGATTTTTTTTTTGTATCAGAGCTGCATTTAAGCTAAAGAGCAATTTTTCGGCTCTAGGGCCGCACTTTCCCAACCACTGCTATATTCTATAAGTAACTATAATTATAGATAAAAAATTCCCATGTTTTATTAAACCATACATTGGAAAGGCCTTATCAGATTTGGCAGTTTTTTTATTCGGTTTGGATATACGACAACAAAGTTTTATTGTGAAAGAAATTATTTAAATACTTAACCCGACTTAAGACAGTGTTAGTCTTGCCCCGTGTGTTAGTCTTACCCCACCGTACCTTAATGCTGTTTTAAATAGTAGTTGGCAACCCTAAGTCTAATGAATCAGCTCGTTTTAAATTAAATTCATGTTAAATAGGTATTTCGCATGTCGAGATAAATCGGTAAGGACACAAACAATTTTGGAAACCCTTATTTATCAATCATAATAACTTGGTATTGGGTTATTCGGCATGGTCATTGACCTCCATAACATGCCATCATAAAGCCCATGTTCCATACGACCCCAGTGTAAATTAATGCGACGACTATTTTTTAACTGGCTTTCTAACTTGCTAACAAAACCTTTGTTAGCCAAATAAGGCTGTTTACCGGGATATTTTTAAATTTCCGGGCTACATGTTTTGCTGTTATAGTACGGGGATATACCTAAAAATCTAAACAAAATCAGAGGATTATAGTTTTGAATCTATTGTTTACATAAAAAAATAAATTATAGGTACCATTGCATAGCTAAAGAATCAAAAAATTTATTACAATAAGCGAGAACATTAAAAAATCGCGTGCTGAAGGGGAAGCGCCGCAAAACTGCATCTTTCGATTTTGTTATCATTATGTTTTTAGGATTGCCCCCGTATGGCAATAGCACCAGTTATATTTGTTACATCATTAATATAATATTAAAAATTAATAATCTGCATAAATCCTACGTCTATCTCCACTGCAGTTCTATCAAGGACAGAGGTTATATTTCATTACTCAGGTCTGCTGATATAAGATCGGAGCCAAGATTATTTGCCGCCCAACATAACAAAAATTCCAACGGAACGAAACTTCAGACTTCTATAAATAACAATTCAAACTCTTACAATGGGATCACAAAAAATGCGTCATATCTTTTATGTTATTCTGCGTCATGTAAACCCACAAAAAATCACCACCGACCGTTAGTCGACTTGTACCTCGAGATGGGTCTTATAAATGGACTTGTTTATAATAATTTATTAGAAGGTTTAGGAATATTACTGGCGGTTCTTACATTGACGCATTCAAAAGCCGCAAGCGATCGGTCCGATAATTTGCAATAAAAAAATTTATTCACATACAATTGTAAGTTGTAAGAATTGTTTTCATGACTTTTTTATACTTATACTTAAGCACTTGGTTAATTGACAGTTGCGCGAATTTAATTATTGGGATTATTTAATAAGGAACTTTTTATGTTGCTTTTTATGAATTATCTCTAATAGGATACTAAGGGCCGTAAGATCAAAGCAGGCTTAAACCACGGTTTATGTAATCTAAGTTCAAGTATAATCTATGGTTTAATCTGTGGCCGTAAGATCAAGTGCCAAAATACCAAAGATCAATTAAACTTAGATTAATCTTTTAACATGGCATTATTCTTTACTTAAATTGAAAATAATGACAGAAGTGACATTATCAGAATAGTTTCACGTTGACATTGACAAATCAAATGAATGAAATCAAGCCACAAATGTAGGTTCAGGGTAAGCTTATAGGGTAAGTTAGCAGTAGTAGCCATCTTGAATTAAGAAAATGACAAGTCAAAAGAAAGTTTAATCTCTACATGATGGTTTAAACCAACCTGCGGGAGAGTTTAAACTAATCGATGGTTTAAACTGGACTTGGTCGATTATCTACCGTTGATCTTAAGAAGTAATCTGCAATAGTCGATTAAACTCTGAATCGTAGTTTAAACTGCTATTGATCTTACGTCCCTTAGAGGTTAATACCACGCTGCACCAGTGCATATTAGTCGATTGATTAGAAACCACAGACCAAATATACACGCAGTTTTCGGAACAATAAAATTATAATTTAAAAAAATTAAAGCAATTTCAAAAAAGGTAACTGAAAAGTACGAAACAAGGGATTAGGGACATAGAATTTCTTTTGAGGTCGGTGTGGTTTTACTCTTGTAACTATATTGCCACCGACCTCAAAAGAAAGTCAGATCGTAAAAAAGAGAAAAAAGTTACCACCATTTTCTGTCATATTTTTTTATCTGTTTATATTTTTCGGTCTGAGTTAGAATCTACCAACATTTTGGGAAAGTGTATAGGTACTTCATGTAACCTGTATTTTTCATGTAACATTCCATGTAACTTTCAGTCCGTTAACAATGAGTTTTTGTCCTTTTTGAGTCCTATTTATAACTGATCTATGTTTAACACTGGATAACTAAAGGATCAGAGCCGCGCCATTTAGAGGTTATTTTACGACGTAATTAGGTACTTACATAAATAAAATATTTTATTTAAAAAAATTAAGTACCTACCTGTAACATAGATGAATATGTCACGTACAACTCACAGCCGTATCCATGACACAACTATACCGTATTTTTTTTATTATAGATGAAGAGTACTACCAGTTGCCGAAGTTATTTCGCCTGGACGACTATGATGAGTGCCTTGCTAGCCCGCAAGGCGCCTTCTGCCTGGGCAGCTTTCAGTTAGCTGAAAGATCAAACAAACCACTCATGCAACTCATAAATGTAAGTTGGCTACATTTTAACAACTATGTTTCAGAAAAATTGACTGAAAAGGTGTCGCTCAAGTATTACGTAATACACTTTTTGGGGCGTTTGTAAAGTATTACAATGTTATAAGGGTGAGAAGAGGCAATCAAACAATGCGTTACGTAACATTGTTTTTTATTACAAAAAAAGTGGGGAATATAATTCTCCTAATTCGGCAAAATGACAACATTTTTAAATATAAATGGTCATTTGTGTGTTACGTAACGTTTAGGGAGAAGGAAGGAGGGTAAAGATAAACGTTACGGCGCGTTACATAAGTAAATAAACTTCAAAAATTGCGTTACTTAATACTTGAACACTCCCTAATTTTCCTATTATCATCATCATCGCAATCCATAACTGTCCCACTGCTGGGCTCAGGTCTCCTCTCATAGTGTGAGGGATACAGGCCATAGTCCACTATGCTCTCCTAGTGCAGATTGGCAGACTTCAAACACCTTAGAGAACTTTATGGAGAACTCTCAGGTGTGCAGGTTTCCTCACGATGTTTGCCTTCACCTTATTTTATTATATGATTTAGGACCTAATATAATACATAACTTTTTAAATAAAGGGTGCGTTCCGGGGGGTTTGAAACTTTGAATTTGAACCCAGGAACTGAACCGAGGACCAACGTTGAAACTACTAAGCTATCACTTTTTTTAAGTTTCCTTTACTTAACGTGTACCTATAATCTGTTATCTTTTAAAATATCTCCTGAAGATTCTTGAAGCTTTTAATTTAAAATAAGCAAGAAAAAAAACGCCGTGTCATGTCAAGATGAGGTGAGCTTAGTGAACCACAATAAAAGTTATTGATGTGTTATTTCCGAGTACTTTTCCAATATATTTTGCCGAGTTTTTTTGCAACCTTTACTTACGTAAACATGTTTTGACATTGTCGAATATTAATATTATATGTATAGTTAGGTACCTATTGTTATACGAATTACTAATGATACAGAACTCGCGTTCCACTACGCTTACTTTCATATAGTTGAATACTGATACGTTTATAAACGTTTTTTTTAATCTACTCCCGTTTTATAAACGTCATAAAAAAACAAATTACTCACTTTTTGTTCTGAGTCTATAATACTTTTTGATCCGAGCGTTAAAACTACTCGACTATGATGGTTTAAAGGACTTAACCCAACAATGACATCCCCAGAAATACACCAACGACCCGTACAACTTCAACCGGACGCGAATCCACCGGGGCCTTTGCGTCAGTACCAGCTGCTCACATATCCAGCAGGCCCATCTACCAGACCGTTTTGAGGCCTGTGTGGACAACATCACTCGCACAGACCATGGATTAGAAGCCCATCTCCTAAACCTGGATTACTGCGAAGTTAAAGATGCCCCACCCAGTATGCCGCTAGATGAAGTGGACTTAGGCTTCGCGTGTTTAGTCCTTATCATCCTTGCAGTAAACTTGATAGGAACCGCATACGATTTTCTCAGAAATAAGGACAATAAACGTAAGTAACTTCGCTGTAATGGTTATGAAGTTATCTTGGGGTCAATGCCCTTGTCTTCTTCAGAGATACGCTACATTTTAATAGGAGTTTAGTTTTTTTATTGCCTTTAAGTATAGGGCGAGCGAGTGACAGATTTTTGTGCGTCACTTATTTAGTAGCAATTGTAAACAATCGCTCTGTCTATTCTTTTTTTGGGTCTGTACATGTAATTTACATAATGCTTTTATCATCATACTTAATAAAAATGTTGATTGACTGACAGACACGCTACAGCTTAAACGGATAGACCTAGAAGCATGAAACTTGGCACAGAGGTTCCTTCTAGAGTGTAGGGGAGCACTAAGAACGGATTTTTGGAAATTCCCACTTTAAGGGGGGGAAATAGGGGATGAAAGTTTGTATGAAAATTAAAAAAAAATTAAAGCAAGCAGTTTGCAAATTAGTATTTAAGTTTTCGATACTAAGCTAAGAAATGCAGATTTAAAAAAAATTTGGAAATTAGCCGAAAAGGGGGTGAAATAAGGGATGAAAGTTTGTATGAAAATTAACCAAATTTTAAAGCTAGCAGTTTTCAAATTCGTGTTTGGGTGTATGGTTGAAAAGGATGAACAACCTTATTCAACGATTTTCTTAAATCAACCCTTAAGGGGGTAAATAACACCGCAAAACTATAATTTCCGCAAGCAAAGCTGCGGGCAACAGCTCGTAGTTTTATAAACTAGTACCTACTATAGTCGACGTACTGTACGTCACTGACGTAAATACAAACTTGCTTATTTTGGTTTTGTTCACAGCAAACAAATACCTGGTATCTTGGAGCCTGCGCGAAAATTGGAACCGATTGACAACCAGACACGAGGATGGAGATCCTCGGCTAAATGCTCTCAGTCCTGTGCATGGTATGAAGTGAGTACTTCAATAGTACGTAGATTAACTTATAATCAGTCCCGGATATAACGCCCGCTTCATAGAACGCGTTCAAATATTACGCAACGCAATTTTTGAAGATTTTGATGTAGCCTTTTTCTCTAACTAAACGTTAGACACAAATGACCATTTTTATTTAAAAATGTTGCCATTTTGCGAAGTTACAAGAATTATATTCCTTTTTTTGTAATAAAAAAACAATGTTCCTGCTTAACATGTTGTTCGGCCGTATATTGCAGAATTTTGCAATGATTTTAGTATACTAACCAATTTTGATAATATTATCGAAACCAGCTGGATAATTATAAGATTATAACCTAATAATTCCAGGGCCATGACGCTGATATTTGTGATGTTGGCACACTCCGTCTTCGTGTTCCATATGAGCTATCTCTACAACCCACAGTATTTTGAAATTGTAAGTATTATTAGACGTAGTTAATTCGATCATCAATATAAGAAATTGATTTATTAGTGACCGAAGCGAAGTTCTTGAGTTCTATAGTTCTTTAAATCGACTGCGTCTGAAAAAGGGTCTTTCGAGACTGTGTGTAATATATTTATGTCCATTTTTAGTTCGCTCTACAGCCTAAAAGTCTTAACAGATTTCAACCTCAGACCAAAAAATATAATAGAATCAGTGTTCAGAAAAAATAAGTGCGGTAATTTTTTCATCTTTTTTTCTTGGTTACGAAGACTGCGTCTATATATTTTTTGGTCTGTGATTTCAACATTATATGAGTTATCACTGGATTTGTCTTCTTTGTGAGAGTGGCATAGGTAAGGTACGCTATATTTTTTATTAAGGCATGGAGAGCGTCCGGTTTTTGTCTATAAATGACTAATTATACATTTTTTCCGACATACCTACTCTTAGTTGGCAAGAACATTAATAAGTAGGTAATATAAGAATCGAAAATAAATTGGATAGTACAGAATTCTGCGGTCTTCACATATTTATGTAGGTAGTTACATAATATTACATCAGACCAATATTTAATACCTACATTTATTTATCTATTTATTAACAAATGGTTGGAAAATAGTAATTTTTCCAAAAAAATTCGTTCGTGTCTCAAAACAGGTAACCTAATTGCTTTTGCGTCAAATAGGTAGGTATGTTTAAAACGCAATTTACATTTTCTCCTATCGAAAATGTCAAGGCTAATTAATTTAAATGACCAATTCAATAAAGAAATATCCGCGTAGTTTTGCATCTGCAACACCAAACCGATTCTAGGGATGGCTGCCTTTCAATTGAAACAATATTTTAATCGTAACCGTAATCGATATTACAATAAGAATTGTACCTATTCAATATTCATGTAAATCTTTAAAAACTTATTAAAAGCGAATTATAATTATAATTCGATCATGATCTTACCTTAATTAATTAATTTGCTGGTGACCAATCGAACTACAATACCGAAAGATACCCTTAAACTCAATACTATTTATGTAAATATTTTTCACAAAATACAACCTGAAAATTCAGTATGATTATGTTCTTATGGATCGAAAAAATTTTATCATTATGTTGCAAAGTTGATTTTTTCCGTATAAATATTAGAAAATGTCAATAACGTAAACATAAAAATTACCCGTAGGCACTCAAAATTTTTTTTAGGTAAGTAGTAACTATATCAATTAAGTATATTAGGATGTTTAGATTGCGTTTCAAATTACGAAATATAATGATATATTTGGGGTTGGCGAAATGAGATTATAAATAACCGTAGTTACTTAGCTATATTAGTAGGTCCTACTGTTTTTACTTTGATATTAATAGTAATATTTTGATCTTTTCATCCGATATTATGAGAATGTGATTTGATTCAGATCACAAACAAACAAACAAACACAACCTCCCACCCTAAACTCATATACCATCTCCGTTCCATCGGTAGAAATCATATTATTATTGGTCAGAATCGATTGTCGGAAAGATCGATATAAATCGGGCAGCGTTACCCAACACTAAATTGTAACGAGAATGACGCATGATCATAACAACTTATCTGGTGTCTGCAGGTATCTTAGGGGCTTTCCCACTTTAACTACATGTATACTACTTAACCCGTCTAATTAAATTAAATTATAAAATATTTTTTCGTAGTTTTATATCAGTATCGGTGGTAGGTTTTATTATCGTATAGAGACCAAAACTTTTTTTATTTTGTTTATTCTGCTCGTATTTTTGGGAATCAACGAAAAATACTAAACCGATTTAGATGGAGCTTAAAGGGTCTACCAAAGCGAAGCAGAGGCGGTCATTGGTATAATTTTTTAAATTATATTGTAGTAGGTACAAAACATTCAAACGACACGGAATATCCTACTAAGTTGAGTTTCGCATTTTGTAGAGTTAATCAAAACAAAACAATCGATGCGAATTAGCGTGTTTGTAAAACCAGATCGTAAATTAATTAGTTAAAGGTAAAAACACGTTTCAAATCTGCGCCAATATCTCCACAAAGTCATTGTGTACCACAATAGAATCGCTTGCTTCAAACGTACTCTTATTAGTTATTATAGGTACTATTGACAATGTTGTACTACATCGCTATAATGACATTAGATTACTAACAAAAAAACCAGTGACCTCACGCTATTAAGCTGAAATCATTGCGTAGATTTATAATGTCGCAATACGTGTAATAGGGCCTTCGGATTATTATTATTATTTTTTAAATAAACGCTAACACACTCATACCCCGCACTAGGATTCTCTGTGTCGCGGGTGGCATGGACAACACTAATAACACATCACTAACACCCATGACCCGAAAACAAACATTTATCGGTCACATAAATATCTGCCCCGGCCGGGAATCGAACCCGAGACCCCTCGCTTCGCAGACACGGTTACCAGT
>LGAG01000246.1:262971-276640 GCA_001278395.1 Lerema accius
TGACGCGTCGCCAGCATGTGCACGCAGTATCTGACGGCGCGCGGAAATGATGGCGTTAGTTAACATTACCTACACGTCTAATATGTACGTAAATTTTCATGTAAATTTTTTCTAAAGTAATTAAATCATCAATAAATAAATAAAAAACCGACTGCTAAAAAATGGAGGGGGGTGGTATTTTTACAATTGAGATTTATTTTAAATTAATCATTAAATTAAAAAAAATGGGGGGGAGTACTGAATTTAAAAAAAATATAGCCTATGACACACAATTAAAACGAATGCAATGATACCGTATAAGCTGAGAACACATGACATGTATTCATTTGAACACATTGTGTTGAAATCCATTAAACTATTTAAGCTTTATATCCTTCCAAAAAATTGTACATACATACATACAGTCGTAAAAACATTACCCTCCTCGAATCGCGGTCACTTGTCATTTTCTCTCGCTCGCTCTTAATCCCCCTTAACCCTACACTGTCGCTCACCTGTGTACTGGGAATATAACCCGATGACAGTGCTCCTCCAGCCAACGTACTACAAAACCGACGCTGTGTGACTCTTTATTGTTAAAACAACCCTTCACTACCGCCGTCAGAGTTTTATTTATCTGTAAATCAAATACCAGGCTTATAAAGATGTCAGTTGAATACCTTTGAGCTCGTGGCAATAATAATTCGCTGTTGTAATAATGACTAGGGGACACAATTTCACCATAACTCATGTCTGGATTAGGATTGATAGTATCAATATTATGGCATACAGTACAGCGCCATCTAGGGAACATGTAGGTCTATACCGCTACGAGTAAATCTGAGACTGTGTGAGGTTCGATTTATTTTCATTCTTGACATTTTAACATGGACAATAAATAAGTAGCTCAGTTTAAAACGGGTAGTATCTACTCACCATGAGACATGTTTGAGGTCCTTCAGGATAATGGTCCATGGACAGCTTGTAGCTGATGTACAGGAGGTTGCGAAGGTCGTTGGGAACCACCATGGCTTCCTCCTCATCTGATGTGAACACCCTGGAGATATTATTACTTCATTATTATTAATTATTTATGGAACACAAAAGTAAAAGATACACCAGTGTACACTTTTAGTAATAATTAGTAGAAAAATAAAAATTCGACTGCGAAAAATTCAAGATATTTTAAGAAAATTAATAGACTAGGTTACGCTCACAAATAAGACAAATCCAATGGTACCTCATACGGTAAAATCTATAAGTCGTTTAGGCTGTAGAGCGTGCCAAAGAAATTGACATACATACATACATACACTCGAAAAACTACCAACCACTGTCGACGTAACGCACTATACATATAGACACGCCTATATAACTGTCATTGTCACGGTTTATTTTTGACTTTGAATAATATTTTATAGTTGATCTAATAAACACACGGCGGACAGATAAAAGTTACAGACAATTCAGTGTAAATAGACCATTAAATTAATCAGAAATGAAGATATCTTTACTATCACAAATATATAAAGTCAAATGGAGTCTAGACAAAGATAAAATGGCAACGTATAATAAATAATCGTTGGTAATGAAGATCGAACACAGTAACCATTGAAAAAAATGGGTATAGCTGTCCATGGACACGGCTGTGTGTTGTACGTGAATACGTTTATGTTCCAGGTAAAAAAAAAATTTTTTTGTTTATTTATTTGCGTCGTAAATATACCGCAAGATGGCGGCGCTTCCCCTCCACTGCGTGCGTTTTTTCACTGTTCTCGCTTATTGCAATTAATTCTTTGATCCTTTGGCTATACAGTAGTATAATTTAATTTTGGATATAGACGAAAGATTCGAAACTACAACGCCAAATTGTATCCCCCGAATTTATCATAAGGTTTTTTGAATTGCCCCTGTATGACAGCAAATTAGAGAGGTATTCATGTCAAAATGTTATCTTAATTACCTGACATAGGTGTCAATGATCACGGTGTCATCCAACATGGATAGGATGCGTTCACACTGTTGCCTGAAGGTTGTCTGCGGGATGTGATTATTCTTGCACTTGCCAACTTTGTGCATGTATTTGTAGTAAGCTCGCGCAAGCTCGGGATACATCGGGAAAAGGTATTTCTGAAATAAAATGAAAATATCGTTTCAACGTATTACTTAACTAGCAATCGCCGGCGGCTCCACCCGCATAATTTTTCCGTTTTCGCAATATTTTTTAATGCTGCTCCTCTCCTATTTATCTAGCGTGATGTTATACAGCCTATAGCCTTCCTCGATAAATGGACTATCTTACACTAAAATAAATTTTCAATAGCGGTCCAGTAGTTCCTGAGATTAGCGCGTTCAAACAAACTCTTCAGCTTTATTAAGTATAGATTTGTTAAATAATAGGATTACAAAACTATTATTCTTATGTTTTTCCTGTTCCGTAGGGCCACAAAATGTCGCAAAATGGCATGCCAGATGACATCAGCAGAGTACGAAGGGCCACTAACCCTTTCGATACAAAGACGGAAATTCATTCGCCAGATACCCAGGTTTAAGTTACAAGAAATCAATAATCACTAAAACCCTTCAATATTTAGTGCAAGCTTAACCCTTTACTCTAGTCGACCACCCTTGTTTCATACTTAAGAAATATAGAAAAATCTTAGCCATCCTTGCTCTCGCAGTAAATGCTATCAATCTACAAACTTACCGTAAATGATCTTTCCGTGACGCCGTTGACTCCATCCTCTTTCTGCGACCTCTGCACCAATAACTGCAAAAAATTAAAACATACTAGTCAGAAAATGACATGCGAGAGCCAAATATGTATTGGGAGATATAATAAAACCTTTCCAAACATAACAAAACTCTATGCAAGTAAGGATGTCGTTTGGTTTGTCCTTTACAGACCCAATGATTACTTGTAATAAAATTAATGTTATATTGTTAACATTATGTAGTTTTAGACGGCTTACTTATGATAGGTGTTGGAGTTTGGCCTGACTAGTTTCGGACCATTCCGAGGCCCTATTCACTCGTCGCCGGGCTCCTGAAGGGCCTCAGAATGGTCCGAAACTAATCGGGTCTAACTCCGACACTTATCGTGAGTAAGCTGTCTAAAAGTACTTACATAAGAATCCCAGTGTGGGGCTATGAGTGTTTAGCGTTATTATTATTTTTTTATTGTATTATTGCTTTCCTGATTACTTTAACAATGCAATAACAAATTCCATAATCACGCAAATTCTAAATAAAAAACTAATAACACGATACACATTGATAACGACGATCAGAATTATCTTAATTTTATAACTAATCCCAAACATTAATCTTGATTGATTATTTTATTTAGTGACGTACTGTCGCAATTAAACCTAAAAGGAGGTAAATTCGGTATTATTATACATATTTATATAAGTAAATATAAAGCTTTTAAGCTATAAGACAGTAGAGAGAACTTTAGGGTATCCATTAAATACGTTAGAAGTTAGAAGCATTGAATTTTCTCTGAAATTTTGATTTTAGTTAATGATTTTTTTTTGCCGAAACCCCTACTTTCAAGTGCGTAAGATTAGATGAGATTCGGCTGCATTCCCTCCAATCCCTGAACTCCTTATGCGGTCAAAAGCCCTCATTATTGCATTTATGCCCAAGAATATTATGACTGACTTTATTAAATTTGTTAAAAAAATCCGGATATAAATAAATATTCATACAGTCCTCAACATTATCTATTCATAAAACTACTACACGTGGCTAGCCCAACCACTATACCCAGAATTTATTTCTATATCGACTAAATATAGTTGATGGTTACTATCTCAATGCGACCTTCAGTACAATGCGGTGAAATACGAAACCGATGAAACTGATATAGTTCATAACTACGACAGTGAGAACCACATCTCGCTGATAGACTACCTTTGTTGTAAACAAATTATTTCTAGGTGACAATAGGTAACCTGTATTCGACCAAAAGGTCTAGAAAGTTCACGATTCGAATTCTTCCGAGTATACAAGACGGATATGGTCATGATCGCTCATGAATAAAAAAAAAACAAGAATAAATTTCAAGAAAATAAAGAGTTTTTAAGCACCCAAGCAGCATGATGGATTAATTCGAAATTATACTGAAAATTTATTTTTCTTATGTATTCATATTAGTCTTGAGCTTAATGTAATTATGACTCCGTAAATGACTATAGTTACGAAAAATTAATTAAACGATCTTTAACCAGGAATAAATGGGCCCCAACTTAAAATACATTTGTGACGTCAAATAAGTTTACTCCCTACCTTACAAGTGTGTCCAGCGGTTTTTTTCTTCTTAATTTTATTGACTTGGATACCCACGATGGAGAATCGCAGGTGTTCAGTCTTGGGCATTTCCGTGAACTTCTTCATAGCTCCGGCTAAGGCACACTGATCGCTCAGATCGTATTACAATAATGAATCACAATTATCACAATTCTTTCGATAAGATACACAGGAAATTAGCAGATAAAAGACACAATTAAGACGGATTCGTCTTCCCCGGTAGCACTGCAATGATAAGGGGTATTTTCCCTATCAATTGATGCAGGTATCAATTAAAAAAAAATTAAAAAGCCGTTCTTTTGGCGTTCTTTAGCTTAATCGAAGAAACCTTGCATCTACTTGGGTATTTAAAAATTCTTGTATCATAAGCTCTGCTATGAAATTCGATCGCTCAATACACAAACGTTCTAAATGGAATATTCTAGTCCAGCAATTTTTTACTATATCTCTAGTGACCATAAAAGCTGCACTTCATATATTATGTCACAGGCGTCACAGATAGCTTCCCGTATACTAATTTAAAGAGACCATTGCAGGTCAGGTGCTGTGTTCAAATGAATTTGCTGCACGACTTCAGCCAGTCATGTGATGACGTACAGGATGATGCTGTTCTTTTGTATCTAGTTCTTTTTATCCTTAAGGTTTTCCTGCAGTCTTTTAAAATGCATGGTCATTGCGCATTGCACGTGGCGCAGTCTTATCCTTATCAAAAAATTGGACAATCATTGTCATCTCCCATGCCTATAGTAATAGTATAGAACCAACCCATATGTCCTCAAATGCAAGGAAAACATTTGCCCACTACTCTCGGAGGTAAATTGATATTATAAATTGTATTACTCAATTACAGAAAGATCATCATATTCTTATAATAATTACCTCACATAAGCATTTAAACAAAAACAATGTTCTAAACAGGCATTCATATTTATAGTGGAGACTGACATTTTGGTTTCAATGGGTGATTGGAGTTAATTCTGGGTGATGGAGTTATAATAGTGTATAAAAAAAATTGTACATAGAGAATTAAAAAACAGTCCTAGTTTATGTAAATAGCACTCACAATAGACTATAAGGATTACTTTGCACTTTAAGCCCTATTAATCAAAGATAAGATAAAACAGGGCTAATGTGTTATTAGTGTCTGACTAGATCACCATTTTATCCTCCAAGTACCTAGCGCATATACAATAATTATGTACTTGTATGCCAACAGCAAATATTAAATACACCTGTATCAACTATGACAAATTTGCAAACACATAAACTGTGAAATAGATGAGCTTGGATTAAGTTTCAAATGTAACATACAAAAAGAATTAAAAGTAAATAAATCGAGGACTAGAATAGAAGGTGGAAGGCTACCTTTAGCCTTGTCCATTCAAGGATTTGGAAACCAAAAACTCAGTGTCTTAAAATAAGAATTAATTAAGTATAATACCTTAGGTAAATTAAGGTATTAATCCTTTAAGCATTTTGTTTTCACTGATCTATCCCTAAAAGTATTCATCCTGTATCACAATCATCAACCAAGAGCAATTACTCATCTTTATCAATGATTAGTTAATAGTGGTGCATGTGGATGAAAAATAAGTGTGTATTGCATATTCACATACAAACATAGTAATTGTAATGACTGTTACATAAACACTCCAACCGTTTAACAATTAATGAAGCATCAATGATGCTAGTATTGCATAAGGTTGTCAGGTTTCCTAGCATGATTATGTCCTATTGCTTGCAAGGAATTCATAGGCAAATTAACTACTGGTATGTTGTTGACGAAGAAATTTGAAATTTTCTCGTTAATGTAATAGTAGACTATGCATAATACTACTTTAAACATTGGATATCCCAAAGCAATATTTTTGGGGTGACTTAATTTAGAATTAAAAGCAAAATTCACATAATTAAATATTTTATGAAAAAGATACAATTGTCAGATGGAAGGCACCTTTGAGGGACAGTTAATGCTAATAAAGATATTTTTTAATTCTGATTTTATTTATTTATTTTCCAATCTTCCAGCCTGACATATTGAAGACGACAACAATATTTTGTTTGACATAATGAATTATGATACAAATTTTGACCACAGTGTGCGTCTTCTAGTTTAAAAACATTAACAAAAATCATAAAATAGTGGTGTCATATAGATTTCCAAAGTTGACAAGTCACGCTTGGTAAATAGACTGTTTCATCAATCAAGTTTACAAGATAACTCATCTCATCATGCCAGGACAATGAAATTTATTAGGAGACTGATTACTTGTACAAATATAGATAAGTACATGTGAGGAGTTCAACTCGTGAAGTGTCACATGATTTTATTTGTTTGGGTGATGTTAATTGACGGAACTTGTTGATTACATAGTACTCTTTAATAGGCCAGTATGAGGGTAGAAATTTCTGAGCATATGTATCTATTATATGTATATGTATATATGGTATCTCCTTTTCCTTGGCTTGAGTTGAGCCATAAAGGGTTGATAGACATCACCATGTGAGGTGTAATAGGATTTGTCTCTATCGTCAGAGTGATAATTATAGGCTAAAATTTTTATATTCTCAAAATTTTTAAAACTTAGATTTTCATTTTCCTATTAATGATTATTGTCTCTTATATATAAATGTGATCTATATGCAAAGTTTTTTATATTATCAACAAAGAAATAGATATTAAGAATGCATTATTTCCACATATGGATGAGGTTTTTATAGCCAAAGATAAAGCAAATATTTGTAAACTATAGATTATGATTGTAAATATAAAAATGTTACGCATTTTTATTGTTGTGTATGTTTTTTTTCTTCATATATGTAGTTATTAGATTATGTTTTTATGCTATTTTTTATGTTAAATAACTTTGATAAGACTGCAATTTTATTTACATTTACTCAAGGATGCAAAAACAATTGTAATGAAGACCTCCTTTACTTTTTTTTCTGAGATTTACATTTAAACACAAAAGCATATGGTATTTGTGGCTTAAGTTAATAAGTGAGAATGACTGGGCAAAACATCTAATACTATTTACAAATACTAGTTGTATGAGCTAATACCATATAAGAAGCTATGCCGTATTTATTGTTGAAGGTTGTAGTTTTATTTTCTGATATTGATATTCCTCATATCAAACATACAGTTAAACTAAAAAGACAATGCAATTAGACTAGTCATTTCATAGTATGTTATAGCAGTATATCATTGCTATTATTGTGCAAATATAGCTATCAGATCGTTTGAGCAGCGTGTCTAATAACCACTTATATTTCACAGACAGAATTCGCGTCGGCGATGATAACTCACAATTCATTATCACCAACCTCATTCATTCGCTAATCACTCGCCGAATATCTTCAAGGCCAAACAAAACAAACAACTCATTCGGATGACGAATATTACGGGAAGGAAATACGGTTGGCAAGCATTGACCTTACTCCTTACCTTGGCTAACTTCTCTACGGGGACCAGGGAGGGAGCCGCCGTGGGCTCAGGCTTCTCGATATCTCCACTCGACCCTGATCGCATGCCCTTCGTAGACCCTCGAGGAGTACTAGTGCCACTGCCAGGTGTGTCGCTCGCGGCCTTCTCGTGGCTATTGTGGCTACCCATTACGGCACTATGAATGCTACCACTATTTACAATACACTGTACAGAGTCATTAGTAAGGTCTTCTTGATGTATCCACCAGCGATAAAGCTGGTTCTGGATTGGAAAAAGATTCGGAATGGATCTATAAAAAAACTTGCAAAATGCAACAGACAAGACAGATTGTCACACTTGACGTGGACTTGACATAATTAATTGAATGACAGTTACAGTATGCAAGGCCAATAGTGTCAGCACTTGTCACTCACTTTACAGATTACGTACAAACAGCAGTGTATTAAAGTTTTTTTATAGCCTGTATTTAACACTGTGTTCTACAAAAATATTTTTATACTGTGATTCGATAGAACAGCTGATCTCGGTTCATTAGACCTTTGACTTTCTTGACAGACAGCAAGTTTGTGACAGACAGTGTCATTTTCATTTAATTCATTTCATTCAGCGACAATCAGTGAGAAAAAAATACTTTGTAACTTTATTTAATAAAAATAAAATAAATATAAGCTACACTAATAATCCTGACTAGGTCATTGTGATGAGACAAATGTTTTTGTTAACAGTTCATTTAATATAATATTGTGAACCTATGATAGTCGTTTACAAGGATGGCAGTATATGCGGCACATCTAACCCGTACTCTTCAGGGTACACCGTCTATATTTCAAATTACGGCACAGGAAGCTCTTGGGTCCACAGTTAAACCAGCACTCAGAAAACTCATAGAGGTAGGCTTATTCAAAGAGGCCAAGTTCTACAACAAGCTCTGAAAAACATAGTTTAATAAACAATATTGACATTATTATTGTGATATATTTTACCTATCTATCAGTAGCATTTATCTAAAATTGATATGAAATCTATTGAGTGTATCCTAATTTTTGGCAGGAGACTTACTTGATAGGTGCATTTTTATCGTCACAGTACTAACTAAATTTGTTTTTCTTTTTTTTCTAGTATTTATCTGTAGTATACCCACGGAAATGTGGTTGGTGCGAGCGCTGGTATGATGAGTTATACTTGTTGTTTGACTGCTGCCTGCAATATCATTATCTCAAACATTATGGTGAGCAAATCTTATTAATGGAAAACATTGATGGTTGACTTCTTAGAGATATGACACTCCCAAAGTCCAAATAAAGATAGATGTTTAGACAAGAACTATTTTATTTATGTCAGTATATGTTGATAGCTATGGCTTATTGTATATTATTATAATCAGTGAGAGTATTTAAATTTTTTTAATTAACCACCTTATTTTAATGTATATTACCTACAGATACTATTGAAACATAACATCATAATATACACCATGTTTAATAATTATAACCACATTTAATTAATATAATAGTAAATTACTTGCAGCTGGATCATTCTCAGAGTGTTTCTATGGTCTTCTGCGAGTGCCTTTGGTGCAAACTAATGAGTTTAGTGCTGGACCGAGGCTACCAGAGCTGCTAGAAAAAGGCTCCTTGGTTTTATTAGTACTAGTGCCCTATGTAAGAGATAAGCTTGAAAAGGTGGTAGAAAAATGGAGACAGGATAATGAGGATGGGAGACTTGGCAAGGTTTGTTCTCTTTTAAGGTTTGTTTTAAAGTAATGAAGCTTTTCTTTAAAGCTGATATAGATGTTTTCATAGTTTTTAGTGTGAAGATTTGGTGTTTTAGATACTGTATAACTTTTGAGTTTAGAATTTTCATAAAAAACTGGGCGATGCCTTAATTTTGTTTGTGGGATATTAATTAACACCATAAAAATTAAATACAAGTGTCTAATAGAATGAGCAAAAAATCGAAAACCAGTGTTAGGTAAAAATAATAATATAAGAAAGTATTAAACAATTCTATCTCCTAAACTATGCAAAATCGGTCACACATGGGGGTGATTTGGATACTACTTACCATGAGGCATCTAAATTTAAGTTTTAGCTTTGGACATCAACTGGCTGGCCACCCTGTATGTTCTATGTGTTTTCTAATTCCAGAATGTGTCAGACCAGGCACGGAAAGCAGCCATTCGAGTGTACTCAATCATGCATTTTGCAATAGAGTCATGGAAATTGTTGACTTTAGCTCGCTACCTGATAGGCAGAGGTCAGTCTCCGACCCTCGAGCTGAGTCTCCTGGGCCTGGCACTGAAGGATGCACCGCCTCCAGAGCCGGAAGATGATACATGGAGTGATCTCTTTAGAAGTATAGTGACTGGGCAGTTCAGGTATACTATTTATTACTACATGTTCGAGAAGAGAGTTAATTGAAATGTATTTAATTATTTGTAAACTGTGCAGCAACTAATTTTTTTTAAGGTTGGTAAATGGTTACTACCTAAAAAGTTTTTGGAGAACCCTGTGGTAAATTATGTGGAATATATCAGAATAAAGTTTGTTCCATGGTAAGCGTGATTGAGAAAAAAAAAAGTTTTTTATGGAAACATTTTTTGGTAGCCAAAATAAATGGCATTGATAGCACATTCGACATTGAGTCTCTATACCAAACTATAACCATTATGGAATACCAATTTTTTTTTTTATTTTTTTATGGCACCCTATATCAAATGATTACAAATGTCACTGAAATTTATATAAGATTTTTTTTTATAATATTAATTATAGGAAACCTGATGAAAATTCTGTGCAACCCAGTATGGAAATCCATACTATAAACAATAAAACTAAACAGTAAAGCATAGCATGTCATCCTTTCTTATAAGACTTAAGAAACCAGACTTCAGAAGTCAAACAAATTCAAGAGTTAATTTACCTATATTTTCATCTTGTTCCCAGCAATGCTGTAATAACATTCCCGATGGTGTGGAGTGCCATGGCCCGCTCGGTGGAGTATGGTGCCTTCGCAGTCCAGTTCCTGAGGTGGTGGGACGCGCGGGCGCCACTGGCCACTACTGCCTTGCCTGTACCTGCGCCACCAGAGGTATTACAAACTTAACGCCAAATTAGACAACTGTTACTATGCCATTTCACTAAGAGATTGACTGGTCTCTTGAAGTAATACAACAGCACATACTGGGTCCAATTGTGATCCTATAGCTGGGCCATTACAAACGTGCAAACTACGTCATCAATCATTCTCTCGTTCACTCCTATAGGTATATCGGAACTCTCACTCCCACATTCCGGCGAGAGTTCCGATATACCTATAAGTGTGAACGAGAGATATGATAAAATGATTGATGACGTAGTCTGTACGTTTGTAATGGCCCAGCTGTAAACCATACTCGGTCCCTTTTAAATACATGGTGCCTTGAAATTATCATGACAACAGCACCACCCACTGGTTCCGATTATGCTCCTAAACTGTACTTAGTCCCTTTTAAATACATCACAGAATATTAAAAGCGGTCCAGCCATTTAAAAGTTCAGTGATAACGTACTCTTACGTGATACGTAATCTTAGATTGTGTATTTAAAGGTAATGTCATAATTTCACAGAAAGACGCGAAAACTCAACGATATAAGAACAAGTGCCCAGTATGTCTGCAGCCTTGGAAGGTGCCGACCGTGTTACCTGTGTCTGGGTTAGTTACAAATTTCATACTAAAATGGCTTAATCTATACACAAAATATTTTATGAAAAATGTTTTGAGATATTTTTTTTGTTGTTTTTGCTACATGTTGTAAAATTCACGCCCGTTTTGAAAAAAAAGTAATTAGTAATACGTTTACGGATTTCTGCTAATACGCTACTGTATGAGTGGCTAGTGTTATAAATAAATTAGAAGATAAAATTATTCAAATTTCAACCTGAGACATATTGATCGTTGGTCTGGAATAATAATCATGGCACCATTATGGGCCCTCGTATTGACATTAATCCATTCTTTTTCCACAGCTACGTGTTTTGTTACGGATGTATATCTCGACACATACGAGAGCGAGGGGCGTGTCCGGTGACGCAGCTGCCGGCCGCCGAGCCGTCGCTCGTACGTCTGTACGTCCACGTGTGACGTACACTTTCAGGAGTATTCATTATTTAGCAGCAACTCGTCCCAGGTTCTTACGGCTACATGAGGTTGTAAAAATGATATAGCGATAGTCTGTCAATTCTATGTCGGAGAGAAATTCAAGGACACGATATAATTGTTTTAAGTCGTTTGGGTTGTAGAGGGCGTCAAAGTGGACATTTAGATACATACGTAGAAAATTAATAAACAGAATTGGATAGTAAATATATTTTGCAATAAAATATAACATATACCACCAAGTGATAGATTGGCATTTTACTGATGAAATGCTTTTAACATTACCTCCTACATACGAACTAACAAATGTTACCTCGTTATAATATTAATGTAAATTTCTATTATATATTATGTATTTGTATATTTTTGGATTTCGGTGAGTATGATGTAAATACTTCAGTACAAAGTGATTATTTATAAGGATGGTGTTGGTTAAAGGGGAAAAAATCCTAGGAATTCAAAGACTTGTCTATGTAATACTTAAACAAAAAATAATTAAATACTTATTTAATACTGTAATACTATTTACCTAAGTCACAATGTTATTGTTATTTAATTAATTATTTTAAGTTCATTTTGTTAAATTATTACATCCTATTCTAATATTTTGACGAAATATTAGCCTTATTTCAGACAGGGTAAAATATGTTTTAAATAAAAAACTATATTTTTGTTAACTCTAGTTTTATTGCAACAAAGTGTAAGAAGGTTATCAAAAATAAATACTTATGTAATCGATTTCTAGGATCGCCAAAATTCATCTAAAATAAAGTTGGTAGGTAAAAAGAATTTAACACCTTGACTACCTATTTAATAAACAAAGTACGTAAGTATAGATAGAATATTGTTAGAAAAAGTATAAAATATTTTGTTTATCAGTATATAACAATATTAACTTCCTTTTGTTAGGAGTCCTTTGCAGTTAGTTAAAAAATACATTCCTGATTATTTTCACGTTTACAAGCACATTTTAAATTTTACAAAATTTACAAAAAAAATATATTTTAACATGCATTATTATGTCCATAACATACTCTAAACTACATAATTATCGTGATAAATTTTACAAGTACTCCACATCGGAAGTTAAAACTCCAGCGAGATATTGGTGACTTAGCTGCCTTCCATCCTTAGCTACCAGGGCGATCCTGGAGTGGCGTCCGCGGAGAAGGAGAGGTCGCGGGGGCTCTTCAGGGGACACTTTCACTGGTGGAAGACTTTCAATGTACTGTACTAGTTCCTCGCGGCTGTTAAAGTACTTGTCGGCGTAACTGGAGGTCCCGTCAGGTATGTCAAGCACTTCCCAGGGACTGGAGGTCTCGAAGTAGCCCCCTTCGCCCTGGTGGAGTAAATAATAAATTAATAAGTAGTGATCATTAACAAAAAATCCGACTGCTAAAATTGGGCGGCTTTGTTAAAAAATCATAGCTGGCAGAGAGAAGATGGGATGGAGAAAAAAGGACTAGCTGTCATTGGAGTAATTGTCAAACTTATGGATTTAAAATGTGGAGTGCATTTTACTCGTTAATTTAATAAATAGAAGATTTATGAGATATAAAACTATTTCATAAAATATAAAAATGCTTTGACACGATTTCAGTTCGCTGCTAAAGGCTTCAGAGACCGGAATACAATACTGAAACAAACCTCAAAAGTAGAGACCGCGTAGTTATTCCCGCGTCTGGCAGTTACCACGGAGACTAGGGCGCCATCTTTGTTGACGATGGGCGTGCCGGCCAGGTACTGGTTGGCGGACTCGAAAGTCGGGGCGCAGCGCCACTGAGCCAGCC
>LGAG01000246.1:277714-297505 GCA_001278395.1 Lerema accius
TAGCGAATAGCTACCACTTTTTACGTCGTTCATGATGGTCTGCCATGTCAATTATCACCAAGGGCATTTACCCAATATTACCTACTCATATTTGTTTTCTATCTGCCGATCCAAGTAACACTAAACAAACCATTACAATTGTAAAAATGAACCTAATCTAAATTAAAATTTATTTTAGACACTGAATATTACTAAGTACTTCTGCGTGTTTCACTAATAACAAAACAATTTCTTAGAGTGCACCTTTTAGCGATCTCGAACAGTTTTATGAAATTCACACTTTAAACTGGGTGCTAACTAAATTGAATGACTTTATCGACACGACATCGATTCAGTGTTTCACTTTACACATTGCCGTAGGCTACCATAATAAAATAATTAAAATAATCGCTAACACACTCATACCCCCGCAGCGGGATTCCCTGTGCCGCGGGTAGCATGGACAACACAAATAACACATCACTAACACCCATGACCCGAGAACAAACATTTATCTGTCACATAAATATCTGCCCCTACCGGGAATCGAACCTGGGACCCTTCGCTTCGCACACAGGGTCACTACCAACTACGCTACGGAGTCGTCATAATATTCATACACAACTTACAATGAAATGCTTTGGTGACTTCTTTCTTTTAGGCAGTAACCTATATTCAGATTGAATAGGTATTATAAAACGTGGGATGTAGGTTGTGTCACATAGCGAATTTAATAAGAAACTTTTTAGATACCTGCTAAAAATTCCATATTACCATAAGCCACCGTAGTCGGGTATCCTGAAATCGCTTTTAAATTCTACCGTGCAGTCAACTTATTGTAGGTAAGTCGTAGGTACGAACCACAGAGCAAGGAATGTATACCTCGTCTTTTTCGTCGTGATTTAAAAGGTAAATAATCTTGGCACAACTTTTATTTATTTCATTAATTTAAAAAAAATACTAAGACGCATACAGCCATTTATTTTAATATTAAATTATTGTTTATTCCCTAGTTTTTTTTTTAATTTGTGTCTGTCTTATTTTTAAATCGATAATTACAATAAAAAGACAGTGTAAGATTGTTTATCTTTTATATCACGACGAAAAAAACGAGGTAAGTATTTAAGAACAACTTACTTTCTCCGCCATAGTTTCATCCAGCCGGACATAGGCCAGCTCTCCCAGAGGCGCCAACACCTGGTCCGTGAACACATCGCAGTAATGGTGTGTTGTAGCTGCTAGTTGTGACACCTGGAATTAAAAAGTACCCTGTAATACCCCGCACGCCAATAATATCAAAACTTTTTTTTAAATTATGAGTACCTACCTACATGTTTCATGAGGAGACTGTCAAGACTTATACCGTAAAACACAAAAATCGTAAATACTCGTTAAAGTTAAAAATGTTTATTAGTGTCCGCGATGATTAAAGTTGAAAACAACAACGATATACACTACTGGGTCACAATAACTTAACTACTTTTACCTGTTCTGGCGAGCAGCAATGTATAGGGGCCACGCCACCGAAGCTAGCGTAGGGTCGATCCTCGCGCTTGTGGATCTCTGCGGGGATGGAGAAGTTCTCCACCAGACCCCTATAGTCCTTATTCACCACCGTACGCTTCGCCATGACTCCAAACTGCAAGAACGGAAAATTAAACAATAAGTTAGGTTTATGGTGAGAATGGTAACTGTCATCTACCAACCTGTATAGTCTATTAATTTAATATTATAGTATTAAACTACCCTACGATAGAAACTGTGTTGCATGCATTTTCAACTATTATAATGCTACTATTACAGCATTACACGGCCAGTACGGTTTATGAAAAAAAAATTACACTTGTAGCGACTTGCAAAGATGTCGAATCAACGTAAACTTTTGTAGAGTAAATCAAGAATTTCAACAATTCAATTGCGAAGTGTAATTTTATAACTTCATTGTACTGCGCAACATGTGTTAAAGTTATGTGACTCCAATATGACTCACAAAAGCGAATGCGTAATTAGATACAAATGCCTATGTGAGTTCACTTAGTTACTTCGTTTCGTTCTTTTATTACAATATTACTTATTAGAATATCTACCTGTTATCAAAGTGTTTAAAAGTCAACTTTCTCTGTTTATGATAAACTTAGAGTTGTTGATAAAAAAAAGTATCCATCAAAATGATTCAAATAATTAATAACACTAATTTTATATCTCCATTGAGGAATCTTCAGTCATTAACCGATTCATTGCCACTGTCATTTTCAAGAACATTATGCCATGCCCCATACATTGGTTCATGACGCAATATGTGCGTCATGGGCCGGGCTAAAGGACAACTGTCATCTTTCAGGTGTACAAACCTTTTTCGATATTTTGCAAATAGTGTATCATGTATTTGTATTTTTTTTGTAGACGATCAGATAGGAGCCAGGGATTTTAATTAACCAATTTGTATGAATATTATCAGCAAAATACCTGTAAAGTAGTGTCCGACTGAAGTTTCGGTTTTGACCAAAAAATCTAAATCTTTTGGTCACAGTTTTGGTTTCGGCCGGGCTAAAACGGAGTGTTCGTGAGTGTTGGTGTGTCGTTCACCTAACTTTGCGCGCAGTTTATTGGTGGCCCCCACCGGCTCAGTTCGCAGCCGTCCGTATAATATGATATCGTGTTGTATTAAGATAGGAGGGATATTTTTCGAAAGTCGTAAGATCATGTCAAAATCACGAACGTTACGTCTTCTAGTGATATGACAAAACACTGACATTATGTTCAGTGGTACGCCATTTCCATAGAACTTAAACAACGTTACGAGTATATCACAAATGAGACGATTCGACATGTTTCCTGACATCAATACCAATTTCGCGAATTCTCTGATATCCTCATTTTCCTTGCAATCTTAGTACCTAATAATAAAACAGCAGCAGAGTCAAATCCGTACCATGAACATTATTTTGAAATTTTTAAGTAGGTACAAGCTTTTTTCCCTCCCTAAAGTTTACGTTACACAAAAAAGACCAATTTTATCTAAAAAAATTGTGTGTAAACCTTTTTTTGCATAATGCGTTACGTAATTTTACTGGGTTAAAACAATTTTAGTCTGTTGGTTTTTTGGTAATAAAAAATTTAACGTAACACGTTGTTCGTCCCCCTCTCCTACCTATGGTAGGTAACGCATCATAACATTTTACAAGACTCGCCTCGCAATTGCGACACGCCCCCAAATAAAAATGTTAAACATGTATATGACAATTTCGGTTTCGGCCGAAACTGAGAGCAAGGCCGAAAGTTCGGTTTTGGTTTGGACCCAAAAACTTGTTTCGGTCGGACCCTACTATGAAGAAAATGAAGGTTTACTTGAATGTAGTCAATCTATTTGCAAAATTTTCCTAAAAAACACAAAATTACCCTCGCCACGAAATTGCGACATACACTCAAATATAGCGCCCACAGTCCCTAGTATTGGGTAGTTTTACATTTAAAAAAACTTTTTACCTTAAAAATAAATACTATTTAATAATCAAAATGTTAAATAAAATTATTGGCTGTTTTGTTTTGATAACCATACAAAATATAAACAACGATTATAAACAATAAAAAAATATCTTTCTTTAAGGAATTATATTTTTAAGACAATAGAAATTATAAAAAAAAAGTTAAACTGTTAATTTTTAAATAAATGATGTACAAAACTCACGTTATTTCTTGCACTACTAGTCATCATTCTGAATAGAGTGAGTTATATTTTGAACTTGTTATAAAAGGTTGACTATTCCTGAATTTTGAAAGTATAATTTTAAAATTAAGGGCCAAGCGTAATATTGAGTTTAGAGTTTAGTTTAGGCTTGAAAATGATAGTGTTCATGTTTAAATTTTATTTTATCTTGTTTTAAATGTATTTTGATATGACGCACGAGGCGCGTCACGGGCATCCCATGATATCTTCTTAGGACGCGCCTGGCGTGTCATGGGCAATGAGTCGGTTAAGCTCTCTTCTCGTATTTCTGCTCTATCCGTGCTCAGTAAAGAGCCGTTATTGGTTTGACGAAAGTAGGTAGGTATGTCATGTCACCTTTCTACCCCCTCGCAACATCTGACACTGACAATACATTATCAGTGAAATTTATAATGTTACCCAATAAACAACAATAATGTTAACGTTATCAAATCAATCATTATTAACCGATTGCCCAATCTTATCAAGGTGTGGCTAACATTAATAAAACATACGTATTTATGTTTTGTCACATTCTATGTTGTTCTAGATCTAGATAAATGTTTGTACAATTAATTATATATAATTTTATACTTATCACTAACAAGACCTATTAGTAAAATAACGATCTCCTACCTACAGTAGTAATAGCTGAGGTTTGTTAACAACTTTTTGCTATTTTTATTACGATCACATGTTTCGGTATGTTGTAAGTAATGTAATTTAATTTAGCAATTAATTACTTAATTAGCTAGAAAAAAAACAACTCATTGCAAATTGGCGCCAAAATAAAATTGTTTCATCATTTCCGAAAAAAAATATGTACAGGTAACCACTAGCGCGGGGTTGCATTGCTGGTTCACAGATAATACATTCTCCACATCACACAAAGGAATTAAGGTAACAAAGAATGAGACTGAAATGTTGATGAGATGTTTATTTAAGTAAACAAATAAAGCTGAAGTCACATAAGTAAATAAAAAGCTGAAAACGTCATAGATAGGTGTACCTTTTCCTTCCTCTCTTGTTTACAATTAGGTACCTACCTATTATTAATTATCTAAACGTTTCATTTAATAAGAATACTCTCACTTAAAACATTGAAAATTAAAACAATTTGTTTAGATATTTTTTGTTGAGATAGGTTCCTATAAATTCTAATTACCTCATAATCATGTGATTTAGTGGAAATGAGATAATAAAGCGCTCAAAGTCCAGCATACTTATGCACCTACTTTTGAATCACACAGAAAACCTGGTGTCAAGTAAGGTAAATTAACAGGACAATAATTTCGATGGTAAAAAGACATTTAACGTTCTTTATCGTTATCGAATTTAAAATTATGATACGTGTAAATACACTACAAAAGTCATTGTTAGGGTGGCGACATTGTTTCGGTTTTAAAAATGATTAAGTAGTACCTTCCATAAATCACTGATGTCAACACAGTTTTGTTTACATCCATAGATCGGAAGAAAAAACGCTCTAATTAGGTCCGAGCGCTTAAACGAACTAAAAACTACATTGCTAACTTTTTATAATTTAGAAAAAAAAACATTTTTTAATAGTGCACAAAAACTACTTATAAGGGTATTATTTTAACGATAACCATAAACACTACTGTAAATTCAATAGATTTACTTTTTTTACTTATTAATCTACCCACTTATTTTTTGTTAATAAATGTTAAACAGGAATACAAAAATTTGTTGATAACACTTACCTAAGCAAAAGTGATCAATGTTTTTCCGAGCCGTTAACCTCAACCATTTAGTCAACAGACTGACTCTGTTGCTGTTTGCTTATCAATTCACCATCTGATGCGACAGTCTAGCCAACATTAAAGTCGTACTGAGTTACGTCACAATTATTTCTTAAGCTGTGTACACACTTATCTTATTTTAAGGTTACAGGAATATTACGTATACCTCTTGGCACAACTTAAATTTATTTCATTAATTTAAAAAAATATTTAGAAGTATACAGAAATTTATTTTAACATTAAATTATTGTTTATTCTTTAGTTTTTTTTAATTTGTTTCTGTCTTATTTTTAAATCGATAATTACAATAAAAAGACAGTGTAAGATTATTTACTTTTTATATCACGACGAAAAAAACGAGGTATAAGGCAATTTATTCAGTCATAAATTTAGGTACTATATTATCTAGATGTTTTAATAAAACCTTCGCATAGCGATAAGCTTTGCGTGGCTTGTGTTCTATTCAACACGTTATTCACTTTTAAATAATATTTAGATGCCATCAATATTTTTCAGTATCTTCCAAAACTAATTAAACTCATTTTTTGGCAATGAAATCCTGATTATTTGATTCTTCGACACAAAAAACTTGAAACTTAGAATTTCTTCTACATAGGTAACTGGTGCCGTTATAAAAAACCTAATTACAAAAAAACATCATGTATTTATAGCAATAAAATATACATACACCTGCTCGTATTATAATAGTATAGTACAGAACAAGATATTATTAAATATTAACTAAACACAATGAACTATACCTAGTGAACACAGCTTAATACGATGATTTTTTAAGCTCTTGACCAGTTGTATAGAGTACCTATCTAATGATTCACGTGATTATGTTTTCGTTTTTGTTGATATGTAAGTATGTTACGTTGTACGTAATCCATAAAATTAATAACGACATTTAGTCTGAAGAGGCCTACAATCAATGACTCCCTTAACCTTACAAAGGTATTACCTCGGAATAACCCCCTATTGAATTAGGGGGAAATAAGCTATGTCTCTAAGATCCATAGTGTCTTATAGGATTAACTCGAAATTTCCTCCCAAGTGAACAAGGGAAAGTTTTAACTCAGAATTCAACTAAACAGAAGAGAAATTAGGAAGTAGCATCGCTTTTTTAAAGAAAGCTACCCTACTTTAGTAAATTTTTAGCCTTACTTTCAGCGGCACATAGGTACGCAAAACATAACGTGCTCCCACAAATTTATTAACAAAGATATTCCTGCTATTATAAATAAATCCTTTATTCATGTAACAAAATATTCTGTAGCACGTCTTAAAAGCGAGTGGCCTTGTTAGCTTAGTGAAACACAATAGGAATAGGTTCATTTCTCAGTGTAAATGTTAATGTGACTGATAAGCCATTGTTCTTAGTTCTAACGAGATGGAATTTATTGGGTTTGTAGTGTGTAAGTTCGTCTTCGTAGCGTATGAGTAACATAATTTTAAATAGTAGCGGGATTCAGTGCGTGATTTTATACCTATGTGGGTGGCACGGACAACGCTCAGCCATTTCTCAATCGTCATTGGATTTTGATGTGAATTTGCTATTTTATAGGGGCAATACTTAAAACCTAATGACAATAATAACAGGAGGATATAGTTTGGCGTCGTAGTTCCGAATCTAATTTCTACATTGAAAATTAAATTATAGCACTGGGTAGCTAAAGGATCATAAATTGAATTACAATAAACGAGAACAGTGAAAAATGCGCGCGGTGGAGGGGGAAGCGCCGCCATTTTGAGATTATTTTACGGAGTAAATACTTAAATAAAAATATTTTACACATAAACGTATTCACGTATTTTTTTCATATTTAATGAATCCTAGAATTATCGTTACACTAAGACAATGTACGAGTATTACAAAAATATTTTATGATAGACCCTTATATTCATAATTTTTTGGTAACAAAATCTGTATTTTGCTGATGAAATCACGTTTTAAAATCGTTTAAATAATTTGGTAAGTAGTAGGTAGTGAGTCGGTTAGTCTGTCTGTAAGGTGCGAAGTAGGTATTAAAGAAACCTAATAGTTCCTAATATACCCTATAGGTATATAATGAAGCCACTTACCGCTATTGTAAAAGCAGCTTTAAAAGAACTCAATATTACTAAAACTTTTAATAACACTGAAAGTTTGAAAATCATTATAGTATCTATACTATAATAAAACAGTAAAATCTTTATAAAATTAAAATGTGACTTCTTCATGAAACTGCGTCTCTGATTCTAATACGACTGATGTATTAGATAAAATATTAAATTTTATTGAAGCTATATTTAGGTACCTAGATACCCAATAGTTGCATACGTCTTTAAGTCTTAATTATTGAGGGGAGTTCCCGAAAATATTAAAATGTTGTTATATGCCTAAAAGCAGTGGTTATGAAAAATCATTACATATTTTTATAGAAATGTAAAAGCTATGAATAGGTGGCAGACATCTACTTGTATTATGACGATTCTTTTAATGTCTACTGAGGTAGTTTGAGGAAACAAATCATAAAATTTTATAAAATTAACTTATAAATTGAAGTTGCCTTTAACTGAGTTAGTTTTATTGCTAATATTAATAACTACTGTTTTTCTGTTGTGAAACTGCGAGAGCAGCCTCCGCTATAGTTTCACAAATAGGCAGGAAAAAAGTGCACTTTCAATAGATTTCCCTTATTTTAAAAATTTGTTCTAACCTTGACAATTGATTTTAAAAATAATATGAAGACAAGGTTCCTTCACCTCGTGTTTTAAGAAAAGTTATAAAATATTAATAAAAATAAATTAACACACCAGTTTATTTATTTTCAAAACGTTGAAGATTTGTAACCTACGGCTTTATTAGTAAGTAGGTACCAACCTCAAAAGAAATTGTAACTAGGTCCCTAATCCATTATTTCAGTTTGTTCAGTTGGTTACCTTTTTTGAAGTTGGTTTATTATTTTTAATTACACGTTATCATTTTAATCTCATTTTTGTTACATCGATTAAGAAATAGTTTCCTGCACAAAGATGTTTGCAATAATTAATATTCGAAGCTCAAACAAAGACTTACATGTTCCCGTATAGGAGACTCGAGGAAACGCCGATTAGGCAGAATTGAGTTTAAAGTACAAAAAATATAATTCTTTATAAACATAAAATACCTGTGTATATTTATTTAAATTTTCGAACTTTATAAACTGGCCACTGCGAAAAAAAAAATAAAAAAAGTACACGCAGCGTTCGTAGGGTTAAAGACCCCGCGTCGATAACACAGTGTGACCGCGTTATTTTTTGGAAACAAAAATATTGGAGTTTCGAGCGCCCCTCGCTTTTATATTATGGTCCAAATTCTGTTGTCTCTGGTTTAACTACGTCGTTTCTGGGCGACCAATCACGAATATTGGTGCTACGGGAAGATCACAGTTGAGGATGAAGGATGTTACCACATTACAATAAATAATATAAATCGTGATGACATTTAAAGAAAATCGCGTCTAACATACATTCTACCGTTTAAATGTTTTGATACTTTACCCTTTTCAAAACTAGCTAAACATTACGTAACATCCAAATGAAGTCATTCTTCGAAGGAATATAAGACATTCCCTAGTTTTTTATGTATCTTTAAAAAAAGTCACGTACGTGTTGTTCGGTCCCCCTTATACTTATTACTCTGATCCACAAACAACTAGGTAGTACCTCTGATCTATGTCGGTCCCCCTCCGCGACAACAGCATTGGGGAGAGCCCCTATGCTACGGATCAATTACAAGATCCCCCCTCCCCCCAAATTGTGTTACATAATTGTGTTACGTGAAGTTGAACGACCCGCTACTTAATCGTATGATCTTTTTACTTTTAATACGCTCGGTGACTATTGGAATATTATTTTTAAATTGCATCAAATTAATGTGTTTGGAAAACGCACCCCACCTTTTATTATTATTATGTGCCATCACATATTTACATATTTTTTGTACGCTAGGTCATCGTGCAACAATGTAACAAAATCTGCGAAGCTGAATTTCACCCACGTCTAGTTCTTGAATTACAAAACATGGCGGGTTGATCGCTGTGCGACAAAGTCCTTTAAATAAATTAAAAAAACTGCGGGTGTACCTATGTACTGATGCCAATGAAATGATGAACGAGAATGAAGACAATCGGTGAGAAGATGGAGCTCGAAGGTGGAAGGCTTAACCGTAGAATTATCATCACCACAATCCATAACTGTCCCACTGCTGGGCTCGGGTCTGATCGCACAGTTGGAGGGGGTATCGTGGAATACTTTATAGCAAACCAATCGAGCTATTAAAGTCGCCTGAACGAGTTGTATTCGCGTTTGTCCTGTTTTTTTTAATTTTGTTTTTAATTTCAGATAACAGGGATCCATAATTGTCTAGGGCCTGTAGATGTAGGTAGTTGTAAGGTGTATGACATAACTTGGATTGCCAACGAGGCAAACTAGTTGATTGACATCGAATAGTTCTGTTTACTTCGAAAGCTGGCCTGTTGGTTGTCGGAAGTTGAATCAGACATAATTATTTTTCTACTCAAAAAAGTAAAGTACGTCATAAGACTAAAAAGTTAAATAAAATTACGTTCTACGGCTTTACCATATTGCTATTGTGCATTACTAGGATACTTTTGGTTCTGGAATGTCATTAAATCAAAACCAATTTAAGGTACAGTAACGGTAAGATTTAATCTATTTTCTTATACGTATTATTACTACTTGGAGGGTACTTCCCCGAACATAGAGAATTTACACAGAGTAACTTTAGATTTGAATTTTCCGACAATTTAATATTTCTATATTAATAAAACTACTCTGTGATTTAAGTAGGTATAATTTGGGTCGTCGTAAATCGTAATGTATTGTTTGTTTGGTTTGTTCATAGCTATAAGTGTGTCATGCGTTGTTTCGTGGATTTGTTAGATAAAATATTACAATATGGTTTTAAAGGCAAGTAAAACGTAAGTATTCTTAGCGGCGAATGTGATGAAGTCTAATAAATTATTTGAGTAGCGTACATAGGGACCTTATCAAAAGGTAGGTTAACTAAAATTGAAATGCAATTACATAGCTAGTTTTAAGCACCTTAAAAAAATAACATTCAAGCGTATGTTTGTACTAAATTAAAATTATATTAATACTAGAAATCGGGGCACACTTCGTTCTGCGGCATATGGTTTGATTGATTCCTTAGTTTTTTACGTCAGGTACTCCCGACCTATAATTTTCACGTATCTTTAATACTCACTCTTAATGCTCATCATGTAGAACAACTTTTGTTATGGCGGCGTTTCAATAACTCTAATAGTTTGGTTGGTTCTATGAAATATCTCGACCTTTGCACCACCTGCCGGGTCCAAGTGTGGCACGAAACCATACATTTAAAATACCTCACAATTTTTTTATTGAAGTTGGTTTAGCCGTTTGAGTTGAGTGACAAACACAGATCCATTCATACGTTGTGTTTTTATACATTAAGATGAAAGTAAGTATCTATAAGTGTTTATATTGAAGAGAAGAAAAAGAGACTAATTGTGCATCAACAATTTTATTTAATAAAACAGCTTTTAGTTATCAACTAATTAATATAATTATCATCTATAATCATTATAAACGAGTATAACGTCTCTGTCAGTGCCGGTAGCGATGCGCGCGGCTCTCAGGCGCGCGGGGGCGGTGGCGCAGAGTCGCGCCGGAAGCCCCGGGTCGCGGTACACCCACTTGCCCGTAGGACTCCGCCCCACTAGGAGAATGTAGTGACCACGGTATGCCCCGCCAAATACTCGTCTAGAAAACAAAATAAATAATTACTTACTAAACCGATATAACGTGTAACTAAGCGTAAATTATTCTCTCAAATCTCTATACAATGTCTAGATAATTCTAGAAGAAAATTACACAAAAAACGGAGATGTATTGTAACATAGTAAGTCAGCTCACTTTGATTTGGTACAAGGGTACAACTGCATTATCTATTCTATTCAATGCTATGCTCTGACATGACCTGATGATCTACCCCAAACATTGAAAGATTTGAGAACTTGGTTGGCTCTGCAGGTCTTTTTTAAAACCTCTCAGTCTCAGTCAGGACTAGACTCTAGTCCCTAGAACGAATTGAGTACCACAACTGTGTGTCCAATTAGTGATAAAGCTATATTATTATGTATAATTTTTTATACCACATCCTTCCCACAATGTTTGACTACTAGTTAAAACTACATACCTGAAGTCAGCCTTGAGTTTATTGTGTTTGCACAGATCACAGGCCAATAATCCAGAATCCACCAGCAGGATAGCCGGTCCTTTGTTTAAAACATGATCTAATATCTCCTTATCCGAAATTGGATACTCCACGACTTGAATTGCTTCATTTTCTGCTTGGGCGAACCTTCGACGCACCCTCTCTGCATCCTGCAGTCAAAAGAAGGACAACTAAAGTTTTTTAGTTAGCAAAAGTGTATTGAATTCCTTTCATAGGAACATTTTTAGGATAATGCTGTAATATAGGTCATGTCTGATTTAATTTTTTTTAGTTGTAATAATAAACACCCTTATTATACCAGGGAAAAATTAAAGGGATTTAGGGGGTAAAGTCTATAACTTAATCCTGGAGATATAAAAATATATAAATCAAAATTTCTTAATTGGCTAATTGTATTAGATTGACTGGTTCAATATAGTAATGACGGAATTGGTTGTGGTCAATGCAGCCACCCTTTTGTACAACTGCTAGTATTTTCATACTTTTACAGTTATATTTTCAAAGGGCTTTGAAATAAATTTTGAATGAAGGATTCTCTATCAACAACTTGTTTTAGGTATTTTTTTTGCATTTTGGTAGGTTATTTTTTACTTTATCATTGAAGATAAGAAATTCTCTAACCTTTCTTTGATGATTATTCTGATTTCTTCATTGTTTTCCCTTTCTTTTGTGACTGCATTTCACAATATTTCTATAAGCAAAGTTTATGTTGAATCAATAATTATCAGAAAAATGTATTTAACTATAAATAGAGGACCCAATATTTAAAACAAAACAGTACACCTACAGGTACTGATAAAAATAAATATAATATCTGTGCCTGAACCATAGACACCTGAATTATATGGATAAATAAAAATTTCATACCATAATTTGTAATCATGAAAAATGATGTCTAGGGAAGTTAAAAAGCAAGCTTACAATTAGTATGCATAAGAGCAATAAGTACTAACAAAGGTTGCTTCTGTTGCTTGTCAATACTCCCCTTGTATTCTTTTTCATCCCAAACCAATCTAACTATCCAAATGTCTACTCAAACTCATATTTATAATATTAACATTATTATTCAATTTTGACATAAAATATAAATCCACTGAAGAGATCCACAGATCTTATCATTTCAATGATCAATAGACCTGACCAAACTATACTCATAAATAATAAGTGCAATACGCACCACATCTACGATTATACTATATTCTAAGTTAATATAAGTGCAATACGCACCACATCTATAATTTTGCTGTAATAGCCATGCTTTCTGTGCTGTTCGTTGACTCCTATTCTTGTAGTATACATGACATGATGAAGGTTAAACCTGCAAGGAAAATCTTTGTATAAATCTTTCCTTTTAATTGAGACCACAAGCATACTCTGTAATGCTGCTTAAGTATAAGCCACTAAGAGGAGTTTATGGACATTAGTAATACTTGTATAACTTCAGAAAATAGAGATTACTTTTTTACTTTTAGCAGCCTGAATTTTAATTCTGCTTAACCAATTCAATGCAGCAGTGTTTTGGACAAACTTTTACACCTGGCATCAAACAAATATTTCATGGCTCCACGGTGGTGCTTGGTGGTGCACGGTGGCACTTGGACACACAGGTAGTACTATACCATACAATAGTTTAAGAGGGGTACTGTCTTCATGTCCTATTCAACTCACCTCTTTAACAAATAACAAAGGTCTATAGTCCATGTGGATTGGCCAAAGCCTTCCTCCTGACATATCTGAGAGAAGTTACTGAGAATCTCATCCCTATATGTAGGCGATACCAACATCAAAACACAGGATACTCCACAATCCCAATTATAACGCTGCTGGAAATGCTGAACTCTGTGCCCTTGAAATTGAGGTGTTTCTGCAAATATATGAAATGAATAGTACCTATACTAATCTTAAAATAGATAAGATAAAGCTTGGATTTCTAGTTTTAGTGGTGTGCAAGAAAAATCAATAGCTGCATCAGTGATTCTAGCAAGTATTGGATAACTCAAGTTTTCTCATTAATCACGTAATTAGACTGATAATAATGATAAGATTAGTATTAATAAATCAATCAAATAAACTTACTGATTCCTTCTGAATATGTTTGCATTGTGTAAGGAGCAGTACTCTTTAAGGATCTGACCGAAAGTCGTTACAAACGCACTAAACACATTTTTTTTATTTTTAAAAGACTGCAGTATGTTAAACCTTTCCTTAATTTCTAAAAATCTATTTTAATAACACCATTACACCACCCGCACATCAGTCCGTTCCTAGGTCATACTTTTTAAACTTTTTGTTTACAAATGGACCAACAAATGGTTTAGTTTACCTAATGTCAGTTTAACTACTCAACTTGACATTTGATGACAACTGTTACTGTCGGCACAGCAAATGAATTCAATTGAATTAAAGTGTAATTTACCAAGTTGGCAACATTAAACATTTTTCTTTTCGGGTCTATTCCAGGGGTATGCAACTCAATTATTTTGAATCTGTGCAAAAGCAAATTGTCAAAAGCAGCGACGTCTGGTGAAAAGTGCCGAAACTAAATTTGTTACTAACTTCCTGTACTACCTAGTTTGTGCTAACTTCGTAGGACTATAGTGTTCTGTTCTAACTTCATGTTGTTCATAATGAATGATGATCAATGATGTCGATGACAGTTGTCAAGTCAAGTCTGTTCCAATCTTTGGTAACGTTCGGATGTTGTTTTCGTAAACCACAACCCTCCTTGTAGCAGTTTTTAATAATTGTTTTGTTGTGTTAAATTTGTTTAAAGTTTTATTTTAAGTTGTTAAGTTTTGTTTTGATATAAAAGAATTAATTTTGACATTCAACTTCCAGTTGTAACAAGATATATTTTCATGTTGTTTCTTAGAAATAGTTATAACCATACATCGGTTAAAGTTAAAGCGTTTTCAAAACTTTAAATGTAATTTTGCTTCTCTTATAAAAGAAAGTTTCCTTTGAGTAAAATTGACCATCCAGTATTTAGAGGACTTTTCTTTCAGATGCGGATAAAAAAATCCGCCATATTTAATACGACATATCTAATAGGTTAGGTACACAACACACTCTACACACCTATACATATATCTATAGGTATACACCTATATATCGATAGAAAAGTACTGCCACAATCCACCAGGTGGCAGTTACGACAACTTATTTTGACAGCTCGATGAGTTGCCAATCTATTTCCCTATATATTACTCTGATCTATGGTCTATTCTCAATATATTTATTATGTACATAGTCTGTGGACCTTTCTCAGCTGTGCATTCTGTCACTGTCACAATATTATCATGTGTCAAATTATTCAATGACAACTTGTCAACAAAAATTCAAATAAAATTAAATTTCAGCACTAATTTCATAATAATTTTCATTTATAGCGTGTTGGTTTCACTTCAATTTACATTTTACTGATTTTGAGCTTTCAAAACCAGGTGATGTATCTTTCTATTATTGTGAAATAATGGCGCTCCGAAGTGGAATAATAGATCTATCGCATGCGAGAAAGACTTGGCGAGTGTTATCTGGACTTAGGAATAAAAGTGTTGCTGCGCCGAAAGAAAGTGAGAATGAAAATCGTAAAACACACTTTGGTTTCGATACAGTAGACGAAGATGAAAAATGGAAAAAAGGTTAGAATCTGAAATCTTGATCTTTTTAACTAATCCTGTGATGAAACTACAATGTTATAGGTTTATAATTATCCAACATACGTTTCCTTATTTACAGTCCATAAGGTCTTCGAAACAGTAGCCAATAAGTACGATGTTATGAATGATGCAATGTCATTTGGCATTCATAGATTGTGGAAGGACATTTTTATGAGCAGACTTGGTCCCCCTCATGGCACCAAGCTATTAGATGTAGCTGGAGGCACTGGTAAGCGATAAATTGCACTGTTTAGTGATATAATGAACATTTAACTTTGGACTATCATGTGTGCCATGTGTTCTGCTCTCTTACATTTTTGTTGTGGTGAAGAAAAACAATATTAGTCAATAAAATTTTACAGAGTTGATAAAAATAAACTTTACCAACACTTAATCATGGTTGACTGCTTATGACTAAGGAAAAGCTTACATATGGGGTGTAGTAATATTTAATTATTATTAGGCACTAAGTTAATTTTCTCAATTTGTGTATAATCTATTGTACTACTCATTGAAAGCATAACCACAATATTCATTGTGTAAATAAATAATGAATCAACATTTTGTAGGTGATATTTCATTTAGGTACATCAATTATATCAAGAATCTTGGCCCACCACCCGAGGGAGTCCGAAGTGCTGTAACAATATGTGACATCAACCAGTCTATGCTTGATGTTGGGAAACTCAGAGCAGAGAAGTAAGAAATAGATTATTTACTTACACACTCGAACCTGAAAATATGCTCTTAAAATACAAAATGCTTTAGATCATGTGAGAGTTGGCTATTTGTTATATTGATAAGTCAGAAATGGTTTTACAATTACATTCTCTAAGTGTCAAAAACTATTGTATAATCATTATATCTATTGCTACAATAGTATACAAAACAAATCCAAATTGTTTTGTATAGGCATACATTAGATATATTTTCTAATCATAAAATTGTTGTCTTACAGGTTGGGCTACTCTAAAGACTGCCCTGTCGATATCAATTGGTTATGCAGCGACGCCGAAAAATTGGACGTCCCCGACGACAGCTACAATGCATATACCATTGCCTTTGGGATTAGAAATTGTACACATGTTGACAAAGTAACCTATTTCATCTTTCTACTGACATATTTTCAAATGCTGTTACTTGCCATACTTTTCTTTTTACTTAGAGATGCCAATTAGATTATAAACTGTAGCTGAATAATTCGAAATTTTAGAGTTATGTTCCAATAACTTTTAATGTATTTTTTGGTAAGCGTTAATTGTTTATTACACAGGTGCTAGAAGAGGCATATAGGGTGCTGACGCCGGGAGGTCGATTTATGTGTCTAGAGTTTAGTCAGCTTCCAAACAGTGCTTTACAGTGGTAAGTTTTTATACATTTTTCTGTTTTTAAACTATTTTGGTCGTAGCTATACTCCTACATGAGGTTGGTCTATGGGAGGCAGTAGTTGAAGACACTGCAAGTTCATTACATAATAAAAAAAATGTTTATAAATTATTGCATATTATTATGTAGCCCTGGCCCTACATCTAGACAGACCCTAATATACTATTTTGTCTTAATTTTTTTGCATTTTCAGTTTTAACTTTTTTAGACTGTACCAATTAAGAACATAATCAATACTAATAATTGAAAACTTAGTCAAGCAAAAATAATTAAATAGCAGATATATAACATCACTGTTGTATTGTTGTTGATGATGATGACTTTGGTGACAGGGTCTACGACCAGTACTCGTTCCAGGTGATCCCCGTGATGGGTCAGCTGATAGCGGGTCAGTGGAAACCTTACAAATACCTGGTAGAGAGTATAAGGCAGTTTCCTGATCAGGTTTGTGCTGTGTTTTGGCTTACGAGTACTAACATAACAGAACACGACATGGTTCTTTTAACTGGATTAGAATTTAAATTTTTTCGTATTGTGGCTAAATATTTCTGCACTGCCTAAGCGTGGTTTTAATTGATTAAAAATTTAGTTTTACACTGCTGCAAAATAAAAAACCACAAAATTAAAATGTCAGAAAAAACTAAAATTCTATTCATCATGTAAAAAATGTATTTATTTTTACAGGAAAAATTCAAATCCATGATAGAAGATGCAGGTTTTAGACAAGTAACCTACGAAAATCTGACATTTGGAGTCGTCGCCATTCATTCAGGGTTTAAAATATAAACTTAGCATTAAATAAGTGTACAAATGTGGTGTAAGTTTAAAGTTTTAAAATAAAATAACATTAATTTTAGAGGAATTTATTAAGTCCATCAAACTGTGGTGTTTGGAATGCAGATCCAGTACCTAAATTACATTTCACACATTACAACTATGATATAATCAAGAACACGATCAGACGCATTTAATACATTTCAAAATATTATACAATTTGTCGATTTATATTCTTTTACTTAAACATTGTACATTCATGTAAGATCGAGAACACTCATAATACAGTATAGGTTAGCGTCCAATAGATGGGCTGAGCAAATTGTTTGTGAAATTCCCCCTTAATCTTTGTGAGATAATACTGGGGGAGGGATTTGAGGCATAGCCCATCCCATATAAACGTTCAGCCTAACATTGGTTATATATCTCTCGGGCAATCTTCGTTCATCCGTCTCACTTGCGCACTAGTCCTTGGCACGGGATGAAAGCTCAGTAAGCATGCTAAGTATATTATACAGAGTGTCTATTAACGAAACCGACCCGTATTCCAAATTACTGTACCATCTGTACTCTGAAAGAGACAATATTTATAAAATCAAATCTGGACTCCAATTTTCGCATTATCAAGTCCATTACAATAAAATTGATTGCTGTTAAGCCTTAGTAACAATAAAATATATTTAAGGCCTGGCGTAAAAAACTGATGACGTATTTACGAGTACAGTTGGAGTTAATAATTTGGGTCTGTAGTCCGTGTTCCGTCAGTAACATTCTGCTTTATGACATAAATCTGTTAGGTCTAACACACTAATGAGCAAAGCCAGAGTCTCGCCGGTGACGTCATCAACGTGTAGGACGCAGATGAGAAGCGAGTGTGAGTTAAGTAAGGATGTTCAAACTAACGACCAGTCTGCCGCCGCACGCGTGCAACTCAACTTAAAGAACGTTACTTTTGGCAATAATTTCAAAATCATACCCAAAGATCCTCGGAGTGATCCAGAGATCCGCGCGTCCGATCCGGTCCGATCCGATCCGAAACGTTAAAAACATAGTACGAGATCCTCCCCGGTCCGTAGATCCTTCGGTACGATCCCAAGTCCTACGCGTTCCATCCCACAGTCCTACCGAGCCCGTCCATCCCTTGGCATCCTGACCCCGACTCACACGTCCAGCCAAGCACATCCAACGATCCAATCCAAAGAGGATGAAACAAAAGAAAATTGCTTTAGTTATACATTCAGTGTCGCAAGCCCTGGCGCCCGAACGTGGGACACTTGGCTAATGTATTACACATCTCGAACAGAAAAAGTCATTTTGGCTCGGGCCAATCGCGTCAATCCTAAACCCATAAATATTTTAACATCTATTATACCAATCTAAAACGCCAGATTTATATTAAAATTGACGGTATCTTCAAAATTTATCAAATTAAAAACAACTTTGCTTTGGATAAATCTCTATAAAAAATCGGGCGTCTCTGAAAGGCTTCCCCCATGTAATTATAAATGAAAATTATTGTGAATAGTCGATACACTATAACTAGCTATATACTACTTTTACATAGCAAAATATTTATGGATTATATTGTCTAATACAATTCAGTTTTTGTGTTGCTGATCTCGCCGAGAGGACAAGTAACTGCCGAGCCGACCACGGATACATCTCCATACTTTATCATAGACCACATTTAAACATAATTAATCTTATATATAAAATAAAACTTCCGTTATTTAGCCACCATTCCTACTATATAAAGGTCAATATTACGGTATGCCGATGAAAATGTTTATAAACATTACGACGCAACTAAAGAAAAATAAAGATCTTTTTGTGTAACTGTAAATTATGCCGACATAAGGGATATTCAATTAAGATTATCTACTAAAACTTATTGAGGCGTATCATTGTTTCTGCGAAAGTCTTCCCAATAATCGAAATAAGCATACGGGCTATCGGTGTGACCATTCCAATAATATAATAATTATGTAAATATTATTTTTCCATCTCCCAATTACCTTTTATTATTTTTAAGCCCAAATAGGAAATATACTTAAAATAACTACATTTTTGAAACAGATTAAAAAAATACTTCATATTTTTTAAAATAAATAAGGAAATAACGCTGTAAAGTGGTTTGAGACTTACTTATAATATATAAAAAAGAATAAAAATGTAGACCATAACATTTGACCTGTTTTGTGACTTTTGTCCGTCGAAAGCGTTGAGTCTTGTAGTGTCATTAAAATAAAATAAAAA
>LGAG01000246.1:297515-308314 GCA_001278395.1 Lerema accius
AGTGAACAAATGACAATATTACAGAATTGATACAAGCAATGTCTTGTTTCAATACCTACCCAGGGCCTGGAATCAACGTCTAAATAAAATGTAGTTAGTATTAAAAAAATATTAAAATGTTCAATGCGGATATAAGAATGACATTTTGTCTAGGCACGCACTAGGCAGCCAAACTGCGGCAGCTAAACAAACAAACATAATAATATGACATTTTATGGGATCCCACGCACATAGGCAGCCACGAATTCATTTAAATACTTCGGCTGCAGCAACCTGGGTGCCTAATACACGCCTAGTGTTAGACAACACAACATGTATGCAAGCATAATGTGAATATGACATCTATTAAATCCCATTCCATTATTATGCAATGTATCCTATTGTCTTTTCTCGTTTTTGTTAAGAAGTGGTAATGATAATTACTACACTATTGCTTACATAATTATATCAATGGCCTTTAAGACTAAAAAGTGTAAGTTAAGCAACAAAATTAGCAGTCTATGAGAACCAGGGGTTCCATAAAAAAAGCTTCAAAACAATCCACAATACAAATCATATTCTATTAGGGATATAATCAAAGAAGGTTGCCAAATTTAAACGAAGGCACCAATGCAATATGACAATAAAGGCATGTTGTAATATCAGGCAAATTAAGTAGGTGAATCATATTGAGTTGTTATTAAAAAAATGTAAGTTAGAAATGAGCTTGAAGTTTACATGTGCTTTAATTGAAATCATTTATGATATTAGTAAGTCATCAATGTAAAACTACTTCAAGGTGGTAATAAGTATTTTGCTATATTTACATGATATTGAATAGGTTTTATTTAAAATATCATAATTAAGCCATTGAAACCATGCAGGAGCGGAGGCATGCATGTTGTGAACGTACATTTGTATCCCTTCGCCTTGGCATGATTGGATGTGGATTACCAGTGATATTCATACAGTACGAATATTGTATCAACTCCATACATAGTGAAAAGTTTAGTATAGAACAATAGATACAGTACAATGTTTGTGTACACAACACTTAATTATTGTAACCTCGCTCAGCTATCTAATAAGTTTATAATTGTAACATAGCTGTAATGTTGTGATAACTCTATTAATGGCTTCTTCAGACAGTTAACTATACGTCTATACTGAATACTAACTGGATCCTAGAAAATGCCCTACACTACTTCTAATCTAGTTCACTTTTGATTGGTAGATTATAAAACAGTACAACCAACATAAACCGTTAATTAAAATATAAGTTGTTATCAACAAATACATGAGGAGTATCAATGAGACATAACAAAATCCTTCTATTTATTAACCACGGCAATGGCATTCCCAATTTATGTATAATATACTAACTGTCACCCACACAGATTTGTCCAGTATCAACCAAAAATAGTAACACACTGCAAAACACAACCCTAGCCCAAACCTAACTAAGCAGGACATGATGTACAATATTCGTACCGTACGTTACATATAAACAGTGCGAGTACTGTACCTGTAGGTGTCGCTGTGCCGTTGGTCGTTCAGTAGTTGTGGTCGCGGTCGCGGGAGCGCGAACGGGAGTACGAGCGGCGCACCGGCGAGTACGTCGGGGACCCGCGCCGCCGCGGCGAGTACGAACGGGACCTATGGAAAAATATGGAATGACTTGCTTTTTTGTACTAGCTTACTATGCTATCTGTCACATTATCTAAATTTCAGGTTATTAACATAAGAAATAGTCGGCTTTACAACTATACCAGCGTTGCAAATTATGACCATGAACATTTCTAAATAACAATTCACGCAATGTAACAATACCACAAGTATAGTGTACTGTGTGTGTGTGTGTGAGTATGTATGACAAGCGTGCTTGTTAGTTTTCTCGCTGTCTAAAAGATTATTCTCATCAAACGCAGTATTCATTCCACGTGTCTTAATGTTTGTAGGCTATTGGCATAAAAGAAAAACGTGTCGGATAAAAAAAAAACGAATGCTACCTGTCGCGATCACCGCTGTAACGGTCGCCGCCGCCGCCGCCGCCGCCACCGCCGCCACCACCACCACCGTAGTCCTCCTTCACGCGAATATATGACACTTCGCCCTGAAACAAAACATAGTAACTTTGTAACAAAAATATGCATCATTAAGATTACTCTCTGGATTGAGTTTTTGTTTTATTATCAGACTGCGTATGGAGGATAATGACTTTCAAGAGTATGTATGTATGTCCATTTCTCTAGTACGCTTTTCAGCTTAAACGCTTTGACGAACTTGAATGATAAATGGATTTGTCTCCATTGTGAGTGCAAATATGATATTAATTTTGTTAAAATACCCTCAATTTCTCGCAGTAAATTTTGTGTTTCTAATAATGATTACTAATTCTCGAGAAAATCTATAGTATAGACTCTATACGTTGCGCGATTATTCAAAAACGTTCAACTAATCGCGCTATGTAGTTCACGCATAACGAAATAACGTGTCTAATGTAATACCTGTCTATCACGTTGATTTCTTTATTGGTAGATGGTTACAGAAGCAACTGTTACTTAAGTCATTTTTACTTTACTTCGTAATATTACAATAGCAATACTCTTTACATAACTTGAACTTTGGTAGCAGCTAATACATAGTCAAACACAATGTAGCTTGTAGGTACATCATTTACACTGTTCATAAGTTTTAATTTTCGTAAAAATGGATGTAATATTTTGTAGAGCAATTGTGAATAATTTTATTAGCATTCACAGTGGCTGATTAATAACTTCAGACAAAGTAAATAAAACTATCTCATGTATATACACAAGTGTTACAATTATCTTAGTCTTTAGTAAATGGGACTTAAGTTTTATACAGTTACTGATAAATATTCCTTCAAAATTGTTCATTATGATAATAATAATGCCTACACATCTTTTTTCCCCTAATTTCATTTATAATTTATCAATTAACTTCGAACTTTATTAAAACCCCCATTTGATATGTTGCTACATCCACGTTTAAATGGTCATATGGAGATGGAGAAACAGGCCTAAATAGTAATTGTACAATAATGACTATCAAACCTCAATTTCTAACAAAAGTGAACACCACATAAAGACAGTTGCGAAGAGAGAAAAGTCAGTTATAGATTGTAACCGCATGAGCACTAACCTCATGGCTTCTAAATCGCGAGTCATCCAATTTCTTCACTGCATACTTCATGTCTTCATGGCGAAGGAACTCCACAACTCCGGTACCATCCTTGAAAGTGTCTGCGAAGCATACATCGCCTGCTTCACGCATGTGGTCCTTAAGATCCTGTGGGTACAAAAAAATAGTTATTTTTTTTAAGTGTTAATTAGTTAAGTGTTAAGTTATTTTCTTTAATATACAGTACGGAAGTAATAAGTAGACATGGAAGTAGAGAAAGGACTTGCAATTCAACCAATTATTTTATTAGCTTAAAATTTTAAATAATATAATCAGGGTGTGGTGTTAAACAGAGACCAAACATATCCTCTGTTAACTCCATTGACAAAAATACCTTCAAGGAAGCTAATAAATGATACTTCTCAAGTGAAACAAAGGTTTTGAAGAATAATGATCTGTAGGATAGATATCCTAGTGTAAGATTACTAGAAATAACATTGGTCAATCCTTTTCTCCACATAAAAATTTAAGCTTGTCTCCTCTACCCACCTGCCAAGATCCAGAAGGCGGTAGACCAGTAACGAGGACACGATACTCCGACCTCCTGGCTGGAGGTCCGCGGGCAGCAGGTCGGGCTCCGAACCTGTCACCGCCACCACGACCTCCACGCGCGCCTCCTCCACCACCCCCACGAGGAAACTCCACTCTTAAACGGTACCCATCATAGTCATAGCCATCTCGGGCTCGGACTGCGTCATCTGCATCTCTGGAACAGAGATTAGAGAGTTATATTGTTATTAAACATTAATTTACTTGTTACCTGTTTCATACTGCTATGTTAGTACGAATGGAGTACAAGAGGGTTTTCTTGTGTGCATGTACTACAGATTACTTAGGATACAGTTGACTATTAAGGCCTTGGCGCGTATTTGACATGCTTAGCAAAATTATCACATCTCTAAAGCCCTTGTTAAAGAGACAGTGATACGAAAATATACAGTACAGGTTTGGAATGATAATATTCAAGCAATCTTATAAATAAATTACAAAATATGATTGCTTCACCATGTTTTCGGTTGCCTATCTGTTTAACAAGGGCTTTAAGTTTTTGTTAAAATCTGTTTTTATTACTTTTCTGAGATGTTTCAACATAGTAAAATGTTGATGGAGACTGAAAGAGTCAATAGAAACATACTATCTACAGGTGCATAATTATAAAGCAAGGTAAATTTAATTTGAGTTAAATTTGGGCTATCAAGAACTATTTGACTGGTATTTTACTAACATCCATAATGTGGAATCACTAAATCCATGAAACAAATATACCAATACTGATAACAAGACCGCAATAAAACTGAACTTATCAAATGACTTTGTTATCAGCTGAAAATAGCACTGCAAGATAACATAGAGTAATGTACTATCTGTTATTTGCAGTGCTTAATCTATAATGTAGTAAAGAAGGTAAACATTTTTTTTACACTACAGTTTAGTATGTAGTATATTAATTAAGTTATGATGATATTCAACAACTTCCTGAAATGTCGTAAGCTTAACTTTACAGGTATTGTAATAAATCAAGTGTGTTATTAAAATTATCGTTTACTTTTATAATGAGCAAAATAATGTATCTACCTACATTTCATTTTATTTTGTTGCTTAAACGATACTAAACTAGCTTCAATCCCCATGATGTAATAATAGGTCAGCTTTTAACCTTTTAATTGAAGTTTATCATCCAGGAATTGAAATCTAACCTATCCAAGACGTTTGAATTGATTCAACAGGCCGATGTACAGTATATTATTATACATACTTATAGGTACTATAGGCAGGAGATACCTATCATTTGTATGATAAGTAGGGCATAATAAGTTTCAAAGTTACCTAGGGTCTTCGAATTCCACAAAAGCGAACGGTGGTCCTTTTCTGTTTTTCAAATCAACAAATGTAACTTTGCCGAATTTATAAAAGAGGTCTTGGATGTCCTTTGTTCTTATATCTGGGGGCAAGTTTCCAACGTATATCCTGCATTCATTTCTATTGCCACCACTTCCACCTGACATTTTTCTTTACAAACCTAACAACACTTCAATTAAAACGTAATTGCAAAAGTAAAAAACGCTTGTAAAGAAAATTCCTACGACTTCGGCTAGTCGGCGTTATTTGACAAATCAAAGATGGCGATTGTACGTGGTCGTGCGGGAAGGACGCGGTTCCGGGGGGAGGAGACGATAAACCCACAGACTAGTAAGGAGTCAAGGTTGAATCTACAGAATACGTTTTCGAATCGGACTACCATAAAATTACTGACCATAAAGTACAAAAGCGCGCTTGAACAACGCACACAACATAAACACTTTTGTGCCGATTTCGGTTGAATTTCGGATCGGAAGTGTTTTAGAACAAAATCGTATAGATGTGTGCACGCCGAGCGCACGTTTCAGAAACGAAGTACGTACTTAAGTTTTACTAGATAGCAGGATGCTCGATGAACAGAGGATTTTTGCTTAAGATGGGTGGAAATCATAGATCAGAGTAATATGGTGGAAATCAAGCAACTTATACTACGGTATCCAAAAAAAAAGTATGGTGTCTTTTCCGAGTTCCGACATCTCAATATTTAGGGTAGTGTACAAACTACTTTATATAGTTCTCCCTTAGAATTGTTTATGAGTAATGAAAGTCTGACATGGTTGGATCTCGGATCGGATGTCGGATAGGATTTCATTTTGTTCTGAACGAATTAGAAACAAAATAACCCTTTACAGAAAAAAAATCTTGTACTGAAATATATTTTATCAAATGAAATTATAACGTTTTTATCCAGTTATACATAGATATCTAAATAATAAATAAATGGTATTTTAGAAACTATAATCATTATTCAGTTTTACCGATCTCATCATTTTTAACATGTAAAAATATGCGTATTATTATTTAAAAATCAAAATAATTTATTAAAATGAATGCATTCATAATAACATTCAATTTTCGAACAAGTTTAAATTTGGAACGCCCTCTGCCGCAATACGACGGGATCTGCGCTGAAAGAAGCCAGTGAAAGAATCCTCTAGAAAGTAGGCACAGAATCTCCGGTATCAAAATCATTTCGTGCGAATTTGTTCATTTTCCGAAGTAAATGTGAGTATTTATTTGCTTATTAATTATTAATATTTCCTTTATGCCTGGATTGTGTAAAAATAATCGCGATAAGTTTAAATTACTTAAAACATGAAAAATATCTTGAAATAAAAATTCTTTAGAGAAGCTGAACTACTTGAACATTTTTGCTGTTATTAGGTGGAATGTAAATCAAATCGCGTGTTATTGATTAAATTTTTCAGTTTCTATGACGATAAGCCAGGTGAGAAACCGTACTATATTGAATTAGATTGCTTTTTGGGATCGTATTTATTATCTTACATAGTCTTTTGATGACGGGTCTCACTGCGAGCGCATCAGTTCGAATATCCACTAAAAAGCCTTCTCATTCTATTTCTACATCCAGGTACACTAAATAAGTTGACGAGACGAAAAAATTAAAAAGTATTTTATGGGGCTAAAATTTACTGCATGCGCTGTGAGTAGGTAGCATTATTTTGCGCGCGTCCCATAGCCTGTGACCTTTTAATGGTGTATTAATAACTCTCTGATAATAAACAAACAATCAATGATTTACACGTGTGGAAAAGATAGATGCTACTGATGTCAGAGTTCAACCCTTCACTGATAAGATTAACCATCCACAGCCCCTATTAGTATTGAACATGATTAAAATTTGAAATTGTCAAGTTTCACAGGCAATAACATTTTTATATTGATTTTCTACAGCTAGCCCTTGATATTTATTGGTGATTAATTAAAATATATTTCACAACTATTTCTAAATTTTTATGTTGACAATAATAATGTTGGATTTTTTATGTTGAAAAATTTAATATTTCACATCATTTAAAAAATTAAAACAGGTTATGTCTACGATAATGCATGCATATTAATCATTGACTTAATGGACACTATGTAATGAGTTTATCTAGACATCTGTCAGTCATAAGAGGTGTTACTATAATCTGCAATATAGTACACCAGCTCTGTAGTATCTGAACTAACCAATGTGTTGTATGCAGCCAAGGCAGCAAGATGTGTGACCGCAAGGCAGTTATCAAGAATGCGGACATGAGCGAGGAGATGCAGCAGGATGCTGTGGACTGCGCAACACAAGCCCTCGAGAAGTTTAACATTGAAAAAGTAAGAATATGATATTACTAGTTTTTAAGGAGACAGCCAATGAATGTATGGATGAGTTGCGTTTGCCCTAAAAAAATTATAGGTGACAAATAACTTAATTTATTTTAAATTACTGATTGGTTGGCTGCTTTTTAGTAAAAGTATGAAGATAAATTTATTAATAATATATCTAGAATCATTAATAAATTATCTCCATAAGTAACTATGGCAAAAATATTATATTTTTTTTTAAAACCACCTTTAAAGCCCTTTTTATACAATACTGCCAGTATAGGACATTGGTAACTTGAGCGGCATTGATGTGTTTAAGAGAAACCAGGACTTACATTCTACAAATGGCTCAAACCTCCATCTGGAAATGTTTGTTAGTTTCATGTTGGTATAAGGTATTATGAACTTGATTTTCAAAATAAGACCTTGTAACCTTACATTTATGACTTAAAATACAATGTATAGCACATGCATATATTTGTATATATTTTCTGTCCTTACCTTCAAATTGGAACTTGCTTCAGTCAGTGTCCATATAACAATCCTCCATCTATATAATGGAGAAATAATAAGCTGTCACATTTTAGGTACCTACAATTATTTTTGTTATTATACACAAGTCTGGTAAAGGAATATTTTCCCACAGTTAAATTGTAATAAAATTTTGTGGTTTGTGGTTTTCTGATTGTGTTGTCATGCAAAATGTTTTAATTAAATTTGTTTCTGCCTAAATTATTTTACTGGAATAGAAAACAGTTGATATGGGCTGTATATGAATACCTAAATTATTTTACTTTATTACTAGACCAGGCAGATGTTCTGCCATATTTTCACTTATAGCTTACTCGATCAATTAGTTTTTCGCATTAAATACTTAAGACCTTAAATTTTCATTTACCTTTAGTAAATGCTCATCATATTGGGCAACTTTTGCTATGACGGTGTTTCATTAACCCTAATAGTTTGGCTAATCTGTTGAAGTATCGTAACAACAACACCATCAGCCGTGTTCAATTGTAGTTAAAGTCTAAACCATACATGGTCTTTCTAAAATACCTCACAAAATTTTTTTTGTAATTGGTCTCTAGCCATTTAGGAGGAGTTCAATGACAAACACATTGTATGCTGTCTTTTTATATATTGAGATAAGGCAGTAGTATATGGATTGTATTTATGATACTCAAGCATTTGTAATGATGATGACAATAACCACAACCTTAGTTCTGCCATCCCCTGCCTTTATTTACTTACACATTCAAACTCCCATATAGGATTCCTTATCCTCTAGTTTTTAATAAGGCATTTTAAGTACACATTTCTAAAACGAAATAATTTATTTGCATAAAAGCAGTAATGTGTTACTGTTAATTCTCGCATTAGCTGCAATATCAGCATGCAAATTGTTATGATAGCAAATTTTGTATGACAATATAGTATACCGTTGCCTCTGAATAAATATTTGTGTCAAAAATATCTGCGCTGTGCTGGCATTGTCAGTATTATTAAGTGAATAATTAAGCCACATACTCCCACACTAATAATTTTTTTGAAAGAAGGTTCGTTGACCCCAAGGTTGAGTAAATTTATATCCTTATGTCTTTGAATGGAAAATCAAGACCCGTTATTCCCTAGTCCTACAATATTATCAATTAAGGGCTGTTAAGATGTTTTTAACCTTAGTTGTATTTTTATATTCTGGATCATTGTTAAAATCCGTTGTCTTAATAATACACGCCTTATATCACTTTAAAAGTCATTACCTTAAATAAATTGATTCTATATTCCTTCCAACATCCCTTTATATGCAAATATAATAATACTTCAGCAAATTGGATTAACCTTGACGATCCGAGGTACTTAATTCACTTATTCTATTTGCCTGTAGTAATGTCATCTCTCTCGAGTCTAGAGCAACCTTCGTATTTATTTACGTTTAAACTATTAAACTAATTTTATTATTTATCTATTGGCTATGAAATCTTAGAATTTAATCTGATTTAAATTAAGATTTAACCTAGAAACGGACCTATTAACACGTATTTTTTTTATCTTTGCAGGACATCGCCGCGTTTATTAAGAAGGAGTTTGACAAGAAGTACAACCCGACGTGGCATTGCATCGTTGGCCGGAACTTTGGCTCGTACGTTACCCATGAGACGCGCCACTTCATCTACTTTTACCTCGGCCAGGTCGCGATACTGCTCTTCAAGAGCGGTTAGGGCACTCCCACAACAATGTTTCACGTTAGGACGCAGTATTCTCGGGTCGGCTCACGCTTCTCGATCGCACCATTTAGATCTCATACATTCCTGGATATTTGGACGCTTACTACCTTCCCAGCCCTCTCCGCTGCTTCGCGGAGTACGCTGCGCAAAGCGCTTCGGACTCGAAATGTAAACTTCGCGAAAGTAGCTCTCGTCGACGATCGCTTCGCGTTTTCAGTCTGTGAAACATAAACTTTACTGCACGGTTTTCGTCTTGAACTTGTGAATATAATTAAATTCAAGACTATCGTATGTAAAATCTACTTATAATTTATCTAAGCTGTTATGTTCAATTGTTGTAAAAGTGTGCAGTGTAGGTTGTTTTTTGCAGACTGTTTTTACTGTTTTTAGTGATCGTCCGACGAGTTTGCTCCGCGGTGTACACTTGGCGAAGCCGGTACTTTGCAAAGTACACTTGCGAAGTTTACATTGCGAAATGTGTGTGTGAAGTGTGTACACTTGTAAAGCGGGTACTTTGCACAGCGTACACCTTACGAAGCGTGCGCTTTGCGAAGCGTACATTTTGGTGAAGCTTTTTTCGGGAAGCGTACGCTTTGCAAGGCGTACACTCGCTGGATGTTTTGCAAAGCGTACTCTGCTTAGTTTGCATTTAGCGGAGTGGGCGTGTTTGTGTATAAAGTATTAAGCGTTTAAGGTAGCCTACCGATTGGTAGCATCGCCTACTGATGCATTTGAGCGGTGCGGGCGGGGGGCGCCTCCTGTGCGGGTGACACTGTGGAATCTCCGACACTCCTTAGTTCCCGACGCACTCGATGTATGTTCGCATGTTAGTTAACTATATTGACTAAAAACAATCACTTCTAGTGTATTTATATTAAAGAAATTTTAGTTAATTTATCCTAGACTATACCTAGCATAGCGTAAAGTCTTATGTTAGTACTTACCTAAATTTATTGTTTAATTTTTTGTTAATACATTCACTGGAGATATTTTCAATACTTCTATAATTATTAAACTTTCTTACAAACCATGACCTCTTTGATTTTAATATTACACCCTCCCATTATATTAGGTTAGTTATTTGTGATTAGCAATCGCAATTTTGCTGTATTTGCAATAGGTCTTATTGCTGTTCTCTAGGTAGCTACCAGCGTGAGCTTGCGTTCCCTCGGAGGGCCCACATCTGAAATCGTTGGTTCCGTTTCGATA
>LGAG01000247.1:1541-11903 GCA_001278395.1 Lerema accius
GAATGTAATCCTCACTATTGTCGTGGTCCAAGCAGTATAGGGTTACCAGATGACAGGAATTTGCACGAATTTTCGAAATTTTACTACTGTCAGGGAAACGGGGAAAATTAGAGGTTGTAAAAAAATTTTATGAGGAAAATATAGATTTATTTTATCCTACCGGAAGGTATGACCATAACTACAAAAAAAATATCATATTAATGTTGATGAATGTTGATCATGACTTGGTTTGCGTTTTATACATTGTAGATGAAAACTTTTTGATTGCAGGGTTTTATATTTAGAATTAGGGTTAGGGTTGTTATATTAACAAAGCTTTTTAATACGAAATAATCATATAAAAGCACTGGGATGATATAATACTGCAGTAAAAAAATTAGGGATTTTGTCAGGATATTTCAATTTCGTATCTGGCATCCCTAACCGGCAGAGGACAGATTAAACAAAATACCTCATCACGCTAACAGGACCGCCCCGTAAATCTATACAAATGTGCCAACCTTGCATTTAAATGCAGATTCAGACAATTACCAAACATTTAGAATCTTACAACGGCTTCAACGTATTAGTGACTAATAATTATACATTTCTTTTCGTCGTGATTTAAAATGTAAGCATTCTACAGTGTCTTTTGTAATTATCGATCGGTTTATAATTATCGATTTAAAAATGAGACAGACACAAATTTAAAAAAATAAAAGAATAAACAATAATTTAATGTTAAAATAAATTTCTGTATACTTACTTATACATTTTTTTTTCAATTAATTAAATAATTAAAAGTAATGCCAAGATTGTTTACTTTTTAAATCACGACGAAAAAAACAAGGTATACCTACAAGGTCATTGTGCCCCCACACTGCTCTAGTAATATTTGTTGGAGATTGACAACAAAATTTTTGGGAAAGATACCTATTATAAATCTGGTCATAAAACCACAGCTTGAAGAAATCGGCCCTGGTAACGACAATCATTTGCTATTTGGTTTGCTATTAAAATGATTAAACACAGATAGACGTTATTGATACTCATTAAAAACAATCCGGCGATTGGTTTACCAAACAGCAAGTTGCGAATTCGAACGATCTTGAAAGCTAAGTAGAAGAACCATAAAATACTTAACCATAAAGTTTAAGTTGGATCATAATAATAACCGGAACGACCTTTCGTTATCTGTGTTGAACCAGTCCGTTTGTAGATACAGAGAGACAATTGAATCTTTTTGGCATATTACGAGGCTTTTAAGCATGATTTTCAGTCTATGACAAAACTCGCAAACGATTTCCTATAATATGATCATATTGGATGTTTAATCTCGTTTTTATATTCTTGTAATTTTAAGTTTTATATACATGTATGTTAATTATTGCGCCTTAAACATTAATATAGTATGTGTAGTATTATACCCAGAAAAAATAATACTTTGAAATAAAAAGTAAAAAAGGTAGATAGATAGATCTTTGGCGCCCAAACAGTGACACAGTAAAATAAAATACTAAGTTCCCCATTAGGATTGCGCCCGTATCACAGTCAATTTAAAGACGTGTTCACGTCAAAAAACAAAACGCTATGCAATGGAGGATGTAGTACTAGTAAAGACTTAAAATTGCAGCGAATATTCGAGTTAACCGCATAGTAATTGGGGTCCAGATGCGGCTGCAGCGGTCGGTAGTGTCAGAACCGTTTAAATAAATATTCGATATTGAGCGGTGGAGGCTGCCGATACCGCCCGGTTTGATTCCTGTATGCACTCCAGCAGTTTTACATTATTGCGGACACGTGTACTTAATAATTAATATTGTTTTGACGAGGGTTCCCGGGGAGGCAGATATTTATGTAACAGATAAATGTTTGTTCTTGAGTCATGGGTGTTAGAGGTGTGTTATTAGTGTTGTCCATGCCACCCGCGACGCAGGGAATCTTACTGCGGGGGTATGAGTGTGTTAGCGTTTAGCGTTTTAATATTGTTTATCACTCTGGGTCAAAGGGAGTGTATATTCGAGTGTAATATGTGTTCATTTCTTTGGCATTATGTATAGTTTAAACAGATCGACGGATTTCTACTTATGATGTGTCAATAGATTCGTCTCCATTGTGGGTATGACATGGACTTCATATATTTTTGTAATCTGCCCCCTCCCTTTTAGTAGTCGGATTTTTGGTTTTCTATATAAAATATCCTTTCTATTTCTTTTCGGTCTATTTTTTGTGGGTCTTTGCTTATGGTCCAGTTATGTTTTGTTAGGGTTATAAAAAGGATGAAGTAGGTTAAACAGTCTTTGGTTGAAGTCCATCTAGTGTGATATGGTAAACCTAGGCTTAACAGAATGCTGGTGGATAACGTGTTGCTAACGGCTGCCGACCGCTGGAAGGGTGCCAATCACCTAATACCAGATAAATTACGTACTTCGAAGTTTACTTACTATTGTTTTCAAACTTAAGAACAGAGACATGGTACCCAATGTCTCTACGTAAGAATTATAGAGTCCCTTATGTTTATAATAACAAAGTTAAATCCATACATGTCTTCATTATCACTATTAATACTAATTTTAAGTATATTTTGTAAAATAATAGCTGATTTAATTAAATTAAAATTTTGCGATGTATTTTAGTGGTACATACCGGGTATGATTTCGCAACAGAGATGAACCCGGCAGATGGTAATGTCTAGATACTTCAAGGGACCAACTAAAGTATAATTATTGCGAAACATGTCCAATTAACTATTTAAACGAAAATTGAAGGTTTTTTAAGTACTCGTATCTCATGTGGAAAACTATGGAATCAATAAACTATAACAGACAAAATATGTGACAGAACATCCGCCAGGTCTTCAAGTATTATATTCCAATATTAGTGTAGATATTCACTAGGGTAGATATTTAAATACTTAGGTAAGTATTTGATAATCACATACGAGTATGGCCCGGTACGGAACGACCTTCTGTCGAGCCGTGTCTGTAACTGGAGAGCTGCCAATCTGCTAATTTTATGCATAAAATAATATTCTGATAGCATCGATCTTCTATCAGATGTAGATGTGGTCTTCAGATACTGTTTTAACACAATTAAAACTATAACAACAAAGAGCCTAGAGAAAAATAGGGGGGATGTTATTTGTTTCGGGTATTTTGTATTTGCATATACTTAAAAGAAAAATTTTGGGTAAGGCGCTAAAAATAGGGAATCTCAAAGAAGGCTATAGTCGCAATAACTTTGAGAACATACGATTTACGTGGAAAACAATAAAGATATACCAAATTTGTCGATTTTGAAAGACCAGTAAATTGATGCCCATAATTTTCAACCTTTGTAAGTACCAAGACAAAAGTGTGATTTTACAAGGGGGTTTAATTTGAAGTCCATTACTAGTTTATTTGAGAGCTTACCTTTTCCCCGCAGTTGTCAGGTAGCAGTAGAGAGCCGTGTCCCGACTTCCCCGGACATATGATGTGTATATCTGATAACAGTTTAGCAACATTAATGAGATATATACAAACATACAATGAAGTAATCAATCAAGATAGTTAAACGCTAAATGCTAACACACTCATACCCCCGCAGTAGGATTCCCTGTGTCGCGGGTGGCATGGACAACACAAATAACACATCTAACACCCATGACCCGAGAACAAACATTTATCTGTAACATAAATATCTAGCCGGGACTCGAACCCGGGACCCCTCGCTTCGCAGGCAGGGTCACTACCAATACCAACTAGGCTACGGGGTCATCAAGTTAAATTGTAAAGAGCTTAAAGCTTGCAAAGCCGCTTACAAAACCAATCAAAATAAGTTGTAAGCTTTCTCGAGCTTATTTCTGTGATTCAATAAGTCGGCGTGAAGGGAGTAAGTTTCATAAGCAAATAAGAAAGCAATTTGAAAAAGCTCCAACAATCTGTTCGTTCTATTGGAATCTGAAAATTGTTCGAATATCGAATGTTTCTTGTTTTGTTCTAGTTTAGCGGGAGGTTTTAAAATGTTATTTAATACTAGTGGACCCGCCCTCGCTTCGCTTTGGTGTACGTTTTTTTAATAAGGCTGACCATGCCATGTCTCATCAGTTAGAGAAGTCCCATACAAACTTAAAATTTTAATAACTTTTGATAGAGTGGACTGATTTAAATAAAATAAAGCCTAAGTAACGCCCCGAGTTAAGTATTATTTTGTATTTCATCCATTGTTCTGTCAAATGAGCCGTTTTTACGTGACTCTTTCTTACTATTTATTTTAACCTAAAAGATACACCGAAGCAAAGCGAGGGCGGGTCAACTAGTTTAAAAACTTACGCCAAATGTTTCTCTCTCCATTATAAACCAAATACTCGTCGGTGGCACTGGCCAACCCTTCATCTAACGCGAAGCCCACATTCAGTTGTCGGTAGTGGTCAGATTCAACGAACTTTTCCATTCCGTTGTGACCGCCTACTTCTTCATCTAAAACATGGTTAACGTTTCATATATTATTATCTATCTGCTTTATTTTTCGGTTAGAGGTATCGACCTAGTCTATAGTCCACAGTCTATTATTAGGCTATAGTCTAGTCTATTAATTTGACTAATTTGAATTAATTTACCTTTGTTTGTATTTATAAATTCATTTCATAATATTAAAACTATTGTAAAATGCTATATTGTAGATACGTCTGAAGAGGCAAAACATAATAATAATAATAATAATAATAATATATTCTTTATTTCAGGCCATTTTACACCCATATAATAAAACACAACATTGCAAATGCTTAAGTCAAATAAAAAGAAAAAAAAAAAACAATATATTTTTTTTAAAATAACAGTTTCCAGATTGGTTATATATATCTGTAACATTTTTGTTGATACAAGTTAAAGTTAGACTTAGCTGTCATAATACCCTATTATATACATGACTTTAAAAACTATAAAAGTTAAAGAATTGTAAAGGTAAAAGTAAAAAACTTATAAAATTTGTACACCATACATTTGTATATCAGAATAAATTAAAAATTACATATAAATCACATATTGTTGCCGTCAAGATGCATGGATAGCCAATGTACAAGAATTGGACTATCATATCGATCAGAAAGGATAAAGATATACATTGTACCTATAACACCAATTTGTATAACATTTACTCCATATAAATGATGAATACTGATACAAAAGTAGAAGTTTTGGGTACATATATTATTCTATTTCTAGATGCAATATTAACTTTTATTACGATTTTTTACATATAACAAGTAAGAAAATAAAGCCAAACAATTAACAAACATTTGACATAATGATTTATGGTTCAATTTCAACTACAGACAGTTCTAGTTTCCATAACTCACCAGGTACAAAACTGAGGTGGACAGTCCTCTTCAGCCTGATGCCTTCACTCTTCAACTTCCTGATGGTCTCCAAGTAGATGATGCCCACAGACTTCATATCCTGGGCACCTCGTCCGTAGACCACACCGTCTACCAGCCTTGCTTCAAACGGTGGGTAGGTCCAGCTTTCCTGGTGATTTTAACGGTGTAAATCAGTCCTGTTTTATAATAAGTACTCGTACAGTATTTTTATCCTTATTGGTAAAATAAATGTAGGAGCGCTAAGACTAGCGATCGTCTGCGTAATTTTGCCGTTATTGCAATATTTTTTATTGCCGCTCCTCTCTTATAGATCTTAGCGTGATGTTATAATTATAGCCTATAGCCTTCCTCCATAAATGGACTATCTTACACTAAAAGAATCTTGGCGAAGCAATTTCGACAATGAAATAAGAACAAGATAAGGAAGACATAAATCTTCAGTTAATAAATGTAAGTAAAAAATTATAGCTGAATACAACATTAAAAGTGTTTCCTACAAGCCTATATTAACTGAAAGATGACATCTAAAGAGATAAACGTTTTTAACGATAAAGCATAATTTGTAAACCTCATTTTATGAGAACAGTCGCGGTCAGCTATTATGAAAAGCAAGTTTATTAGGTCTTTTGTTTTAGTCCGTTAAACTATGACTTAACTATCGATTTAGAATTGAATTAGTTTCAATTTCAATACAACAAAGTTCCTTATTATACGCTGCTAGATCAAAATTCGATCATCTTACGTAAATAATAAGGTTTCAAATTAAATTGATATATCTTTTTATCTATTTACTATCCTGGTATATTTTTTCAACTAATTTGATAATCATTATTACCTATATCATAATTACTTATTCTAATTTTAATATGATAATTTTTTGAATTTAAAATTTGTCCTCTTCGGAGACGTGACACAATTTTTATCGGAATTATGTCTCATAATTACAATTAAAAATTCAATATAAATGTATATAACTGTCGTCAAAACTTATCGCCAATATGACTATGTATGTCTATACGTAGTATAATATATTATGTATACTATATGTAGATATTATCATATTCATTATTAAATTGGTGAAATCACCTCAAAAACGGGCACGACATCCATGTGAGAGTTAAGCAGTATACTGGTCTCGTTAGGCTGCAGACCTTCCCAGGTCATCACCAGAACTGGCTTCTTGGGCACCAGCTCGAACACCTGGACTGGCAACTCCAGCTCTGCTGCTTTCCGCTTCAAGAAGTCCAGACATTCATCTGGAAATTAAATACTTTAATTGGAAAGTCGAGATGCAAAAACGTCACCATCTGTTTTGGTCGTTGGTTAGGGAGCGTTTATGAATTAGTTATGTTAGGCGTTTTAGGGAGGGGTCGAGCTATATCACATCTAATCTTACTCAAGGGAGAAGGAGGTACTACTTAAATTTCATTTTTTTCTACAGTAAATAATAAACTTGTCAGAACTTTTGGTAAGTTTTAAATTGACAATAAAATTTAAGGAATTTATTTAATTTACACTACATACATTAAAAAAGTTACGTGAAATTAGGATATGGGACAAGAGTCTCACGATATCTCACAAATACGGAGGTCGATAAATCGCCAATATGGCCTTACAATGACCATCTTACAATTCAATATACCAATTTTTACCACTTACCATAATTAACGTTCGGATGAACGGAGCGGATACGGATGTACTCCTGAAGATTTTTAACTACTAATTCGTTGCTATAGTCTTGTTCTGCCATTATTACAAACTATGTAAAACAATTTACTATGTTTACTTTTCGTTACTATAACAGTACTAATGAATTGTTGAACTTATAAATATATATTTAAGGTATTGGAATGAGGAAGCTGGGGTAATTAGATTGTAATATTTTTAATGTTTTAATTAATGGGTATTTTATTTTTTGATATTTATTAGATCTTCATATACTTATGCAAAATAATTCCGTATGTGTTTTTGTTACAGAACTCTAAACAGCTGCACTGGTTTTTCAATTTTTATGTGAATTTGAGAGTATTCTCATAGTATTGAGAAAAGAAACCCCCGACTCAAAAGAATTGTTCTAAGGGTTTGGAGGTAAATGGTAAGAAAAATACAACTTAACTCCCAAAATTAAGACGAATTCAAGGGTGCAGAAAATTTTACATACATACATACCCTCGAAACATTATTGTTGTCCTTGTGGCGTAGTCATGTCAAAAATCGTTCGTAATAAGGCGCTAATTTAACCATCATATTTTAACCATTGGTCGCCTTAACTGCGGATCAAAAAATCGACCCTAATTCACAGTTACCTAACTACCTACTAGGGTACCTACCCTATTTAAGACGAATTATTTTAGTAAGCTCTATCACAGAATGAAACTACGAAAGTAAACTAGATTTTAACTCTTTTACGTACCGTCAGGATGGCCGAGCGGTCTAAGGCGCTGCGTTCAGGTCGCAGTCCTCTTCTGAGGGCGTGGGTTCGAATCCCACTTCTGACATTGCCTGAAACATCATAGTTTCCTTTTTATACTTTTCTTTAAATACATATTTTAACGTAGATATTTTTAAAACTTTTAAGTAAAATTTTAAATTTGCAAAAAGTAAAAGATGTTGACTCAAAAAGTATTAACACACAAAATTACAAAATTAATGCTAATAGAAAGATTTCAGTTTTCCCCAACTGCCTCTTTTCCACATTTTATCAATAAACCACAAAATATACTAATTAAAATATATTATCATTAAACAAAGTTGCAAGAGATAACAAACTATGTCATTCACCAAAAATAATACTGATGTAGGTTTGTAGGATGGGAATTTATTTATTATTATTTATTGTAAATATTACGTGTGAAAACATTTCCATTGAAGTCGATTGGTAACACATTTCTGATTACTTTTCCGTGCTTCGGAGAGCACAAATAATTAATAGTCATTATCTCGGGTGATTTATAACATTTTTTAAATAATTTAACACAAAAGATGCTTGTAGCCTACAGCCAACAATCTTGATTAATCAAGGGAACCATAGATTTAAATAAATTACAGGTAATCGTTCGAATTAATCATGACGAAATAAAGAAAGGCATGCGGGTGGGTGTAACTTAAATAAAAAAAAACATTTTTAGGTATCGTTCACACGAAACTTATAATTGTCGCACTATGGAAACAAGTCTATCCAAATAAATACAGGATTGGCACCGCTTCGCTTCGGTTAACCTGTTATTCTACGGGAACGAATCTTAGGGACAAAAATAGTACAGATAGAAATTCATGAAGTAAAATTTTATATAGGTACTTTCACTACTTGTTTATACAAAGCATTCTTTGTTAAAGCGTCTCGCAGCGTTAAAAAACAGTATTAAAGCTAATAACGCCATCTACCTTTCAATGTGGTAAACTTTTTTACATTTAGAAGCTTGTGGAAAATTTTAACAAGTATGAAAGCTTTTTCCATAGATGGCGCTATTGAGACGCAAAAGTTTTTAGTATTCTAAGAGTTTTAATAACCAATACATAGATGTCGCTTTTATACATTTTTCTTTTCTTTGTAAGTAGTCTTAGTTAGGGCTTTTTAAACTTAATAATGTGGTCTGATTCTTGAAAACTAGAATTAGAATTTAGTACATTGGCTAGGGGCCAGATAGATTGAGGATATTGCTAAAATTAATGCTTCTACGTGGGTACTATAAGACCTACTTTCAACGTAAATTAGATAGGTTTACGTGATAATTGTAATAAACTGCTAGCTACGTTTTGATCACAACAGAACTTAAATTTTACAGCCCACTACAGGTCAAGGATTCTATTCTCGTTTCTTGTCTTATTGTTCTTTTCCACAGCATACTAAACCACGCTGGTTCATTGGTAGTGTTGGAAATTTATGCCGCCTGAAATCCTGCTATGGTCTTATGATATGCCCAAGTACAGAAGCGCTTAAGATTTTTATTCACTAGCCGTCATCCATCGGCTTTCTGACCGACCTTTCTTTTTTAATAGTTTCTTTTGGACGGTATGTTGGTTCTCCTGTCTATTTCTTATGTCTCTTTACATAGCACGGAAGAAAGAACTAACGATACATTCGTTGCTCTGTTTATAGGATAGGTACTAGAAGTCGCCGGCGGCTCCGCCCGCGTATATTTCCCGTTTCTGAAATATTTTATTTTGCTGCTCCCCTCCTATTCATCATAGCGTGTTGTTATATAGCCTATAAGTTTCCTCGATAAATGGACTATCTAACACTAAAATAATTTTTCAAATCGGTTCAGTAGTTCCTGAGATTAGCACGTTCAAACAAACAAACTCTTCAGCTTTATATATTAGTATAGATATAGATTTCGAATTCATTGTTACCAACATAACACCGAAAGAAGAAAAAAACATTTCCATTTAGAGTGGAATGACGGAAAAGCCAAAAAATAAATAACAGAATTCACTGAGTTATCGTAAAGGAATATGTGACTGTCATCCAAATATGTCATTTTTGTAGTGTTTTACGAGCGTTTTTTATGTTCTAGCCGATAAAATACTTACCATAAAACATATACGAGTGTTTTTATGCTGGACAAGTTTATTATTACTTACCTATGAAAAATATAGGGATGAAGAAGTAATGTAGAAAAATAAAACGCATCAGTTTAAAACCATATTAAAAAAAAATTAAATAAATTAAATATATAATTACATTGATAGGATTACGAAAACGGTGCAGGTAATGAATTACTTATTTGAAACCTACAATCTTCCAAATATGTGTCAGTTCACGCGCTATGTAGAGTTCTGTAGTACCTAGTTTATTTATTTTTTTGCTTAATGTAATTTGTTATGCCGTTATTAGTAATACCAAAACTACGGTAGATTCTAAACTGTATCTTAACAGAAACGTCAATTTAACCTTTGTATGCGAGTTCTTTTTGTCAGTTTTCCATTGAGGCAGTGTTGACATGGCAATTCTTACTGAAGTTCTTGAATTCGTAACGTAGACTAAACAAGCAGTAAGCTTAAAAACTAAACCCTAACAA
>LGAG01000247.1:25909-38678 GCA_001278395.1 Lerema accius
TCTTTGTATTGTACGAGTATATCTTATTCTTCTTCTTAATATTATGTATAAAATTGGTACCATACGTGTGTTTGTCTCTGATCTCCTAAACGATTAGACTAATTTTTATAGACATTTTTGTATATTTAGGAGAAATCGAATATGGTTTACGACCACAATTACACCGGGTAGGTGGTGCTATCAATAGCAATTGAACTTTTTCAAGGGCTCAGCCAAAATGTTATAAATACTGGCAACACCGTCGAATAGTCAGGTTTTTATTATAATTATACCATAAACTATACTTAGCTTTTTTATTAATTAGAGCACGAACAAATTTTTAATCTTTAACTTATACTAAAAAACTTTTACAAAATACTTAACTAAATTAAATACTATCAAGCATTAATTAATTAATTACTAATGAGCATTTATTTTTCTGAAGAAAATTAAATCTTTAAAATTTTATCTTTAATAAAAAATGCACACATCATGTTATCGATAGAGACTTTTCACAATTTATTCTTATGCCTAAGTTCATGCAAATTTTCACCTTTTCGCGAATGTATGCAAATCTGAATGAATCTGAATTGACCGAGCTAAAAGTAAAACATGATTTAATTTGGAATTTACCCAGCGTTAAAAACGAAAAATTAAGGGTCGAAAGCATTACTCTCATATTTAAAAATCTTGAATGTTATTTTGATAAAATTTCAGAGGGTCATTTACACTTTCAACGTTCATTCCTGTTTAAATCGTTTAAACTCTCGACCCACATCTCGCTAAAGGAGTTAGCGCGTTAAATTGCTTTTGCAATTTTGAAAACATAAATATTTCACTTACGTTACTTATATGACGAACGAGTATACATGCATCTAACTCTCGTTAGCAAATTCTTTAGCGAACCAAATTTTCAGCAAAATTTTGTGACTTTTTACAAATGTGATAAGTACACACATAATATGAACACCTATATTGTTGTGACTATAATGTAGAAGTCAATTACATGTCGGCAAACCAGGGTGCCGTAAAAGACTACAAAGCTCGGATTAACAGGGTAATCACGATTTCTGTATTTTATCCCGATATCTCGGCAGTTACACAAATCTTATCATCATGACATCCATGTAAATGTGTAAACGTGCTAGTATAATACAGAAATCGTAAGTACCCGTTTACATTAAAAAGGTTTAGTATCCGCGTCGAAATGAACTTTCATTTCTGCGTTCATATGAAATTAGAATTAATTAATTTCTTCATGACAGTACACAGTTCCGAATTTTGTGTTTTTGTAGTGGGTGTACCCGGCTAAGTGGATTAGGAAATCTACGTGTCGCGAATAAAAGGTCGCGATTAATTCAACGGATTATAAAGAGAAAGTACTCTAGTACGTTCCACCGTTTCAATTAAAAGTTAGCTGATTTCTAGTATTAAATTAAAAATTACTCCTATTATTTGAAAAGGCATTGGTAACGAATCACTCAAACTTCGGAATAAATGTATCTCTATGTAAAATGTAATTGACGACGAACTCACGACAGTAGCAACTGAGAACCGCCTAGCATCAAAGAAGGAATTCCAATAAGTAATAGATAATTTTAATTTAGTTACTTGGTTTTCACATTAATTTTATTTTATTATTTTAAGGTTGCATCTACAAAATAAAACGTTTTTAAAAGAAGCTCTACAAACTGATTTAAGATCAGAATATATCCGAACCTCAAAAGGAAAAACTGTATCTGTCTGTATGATTCGTAAGCAACGCGATGTCTCTCAAATCTAGCTGAGCTTGCATAGCATATCATATCCCAGCATAATGCCATCAAACCTAACTAAAGTAATGAGGAGTGGTGTTATAAATGTTATTATTATTGTTATGAGGGATCGTTTGTAACGCGCTAACAACCAAACCCTGTCTAACGCAAGTGACGTCACGCACGACACAATAAGGTGTGACTGTGATATCAAAGTGGACGGCACGCAGATGCTAAGATTTTTGAACCTAATAAATAAACGCTTACACACTCATACATACCCCCGCAGTAGTATTCCCTGTGTCGCGGGTGACATGGACAACACAAATAACACATCACTAACACCCATGACCCAAGAACAAACATTTCTCTGTCACATAAATATCTGCCTCAGCCGGGAATCTAACCCGTAACTCCTCGCTTTGCAGGCAGATTATTAAAATATGATATTGATTAAAATATGGTTATCAACGATTATCTAAACAGGATTTTAATTATTAATAAGGGCAATACGAACATCCCGGTCGGTTGGCCGCTCCCTCCAAATTAATGACTACCCACAATAAAATGTTAATAGGGAGGTAACGCGCATGAAATTTGTTTTAACGAAGGCTTTTTGTCTGACCTCGGTTTGATTGCGCATGGCGCCCGATAAGATTTTCAGGAAACCATAAAGAGATTGCTTTTTTACCCCACGTTGGGCGCCAAATGTGTAACTACCTTCCTTAATTGTTTATTTATTCAAATTGCTGACAAAGTGAAGACCAGCGTTTTCATTACAATTTGTCACTGAATGCCATAGACAAGCAAGCTGCGATACAGACACAGACAGCTTTATACTATATTTATTAGTGAATATAGTATATTACTATCTCGATCATTAATCGCTAAATTACATACACGGTCTTTACCTTTACAATACAGGTCTAATTTTATCAGATATTTGTAATTGTACTCGTAAGTTATACATGTGTATAGGCTGTTGAAGCAACTGTTTTTCAGTAAATATTGTTTTATATTATTTTTTGTTTATTACATTTATTTATACGTATATGTATAGGTTTAGTGAATTATTTATTTATTTCAACATTTTTTTTCTTTGTTGAAATCATGTTTTTTTGCTAACACCAATTGTAACTTCATAAAAAGCAAATGTCTCCCTTACTCTCTTAACTAACATTAGGTACACATTTTTCTCTACACATTTCCGGCTTAAACTATAAAAACTAATTGCAATTTAAATCTTCCACAAACGAAATATTAAGCTCGGTGGAAGTAATTATACCGTCAGTAAAATGGTTTCAAGATATTTCTGCACAACTCCGCTGCACCGTTGTTCCAGTTGATGACGTCACGTGTTACTAACCACCACTAATTACTCTCTCTGAACTCCTAGGAAAGAACATTCGTCTCTGTCTATTAAACCGACGAAAGAGAGCTTAATATATATAAAGTATTTCGGTAGTCAGTAATACTAAGGATATTTGGCTAACAGCCAAGGATGGATTATAACATTTATTAGTTAGACCTTTGATTATATTATTTAGGTATTATTTGCAAATAATTCAATAGATATTTTAACGTAAATAGGCTTTGTTTACGACGGACATATTGATTTCACTCATGACTATTAAGTATTAACACTACTAATGACTAGCTATCAATTTTGCGTTGTAGATCTAATATTATGGAACCTTAGAAAACACATGCTACAAGTATCTTGATCCTTTATCCATCTGGAAATACAATCTGACCTTAAGGATAAAGATATAAAAAGTAGTAGGTATTATGATTGTTTTGTGATAGTAACTTAGTACTGAGTAGGTAACCATTTCATTAAAACACTGAAAATTATCTTGTTCTGCTTCTGTAGTGGTTTTAATTGGACAATATCAATAAACAATGATATTTTTACTAGTAGTGTTAGGTCTTTAACAAACGAAAAGCGTTTCTCGCTACAATTACAAACAATCCTATCGATGTAACTTACTAAACAAGTAACAATATAAGCGTACGTGTCAAATATTACGGAAACGTAGAAGTATAATATTCAAAGATAACAAAAGCTGCCTGAACACAATCTAAATGTGGATCCTTATTTCTGTACGCGACCTTCCAAAAATCATTGGACACAAATACGTGATATTGTGCGTCAATGCCCGTTGTATTAAGCGACAAATATATAAAAAAATACAGGTTTGTATGTGTACTTAATAAAAAACTAATGACGATTGACTGACAGACAACCAGTAGATCTAGCAACATGAACGTTGTACAGAAATGAACCTTGTAACTTGAAATTGAATATTAATTTATTGCGAGTGGTGTGTATGTAAAAAACTTCATCCTTTTTTGTAAATGCCAATAGACAATAAAAAAAAATTGTTTTAAATTTCTTTTAAGAGAAACCAACAAGATTGAAAATGTATCTATCAATAGCAATCAACGTTTAACTGCTCAAGAATATTTTATTAAAAAAATAAAATAATTTCGTCACGTAAAAAACATTACTATATTAACTACATCTAAAACATTACCAACGTAATGTGGAACCTTGGAATTAATGTAACATAACTTTGCTCAGCTGTTGTGGCAGAATACCGATGTTTATCGCCATATTAACATACGCAAGATTTAACAAAGCATTTGAGGCGAAAAGCTTTTGAATATTCTATTAGAGCATTCACACTGGAAACTAAATATTAAACGTTTGTGGTAACGATCATCGTTTGTAGATGGTCAACTTCTATCTATAGTTATGTGTACATACTATCATGAAGGTAATTTGATCCATTAATATGTGTGAAATAAACTTTGGTAACACCGACACTAAATCACGAATGTACGAGCACTTACATGTATCTGATTTTGTACTTATAAATAGGTAATTACAAGCTGATTGAAGAGAATAAAAGGCTCTTGCAGAGACGTGTATTTTAAAGCCTAATTATTTATTTTGACTTAGGAACTAAAAGCTTACTTAAAACAATTAAAACATTAACCAATTTAATTTAGATTAGAAAAAGGTATGTCTATAACATTACAATTAAATTAGTTTTTAATTTACCAGTATCGATTGCTATGGCAATACCTAAAAACCGACATTCCTTTGTCATATCGTAGGCTAATAATTATGCTTCAAGTATACTAAATATCGTTTCAGTTGTGCCGACTTAAATTATGGAAATTATAAGATTAACGTGACACGGTTCCTTGTTTTGTAGTCAGCAGAAAATAAACCTCCGTATTATGGTCTGTCACTTTAATTTTACGGGTAATAAATAGCGTGGAAAATGGGTGCTAATTTTCGTTTTCCATTTTACTCCTCATAACCTCTACATTCTTACTCTAAAAAATAAAACTCCAATTAAAGTCCATTTGAAGATGACATATTATACCACATGATAAATATGAAATTCCATGATTATATTCATTATACCATGACATGGCATTGATGACAATCAATAAATTCACTATGTGATCATGTCATCGAGTTGCGCGAATGTGATCAGTAATTACTGATTACTGAGCCGCGTCAGCAATAATGTCGTCATGAAATACGTCATGTCATAATGAGCTGACTGTATGAGCCGTCGACAGATATTCCATTGTTGGCTCCCTGCCAGACTGGGTGCTGCAAGCTGGGTGATCCGATGACACTTTCATGTCGCTCTGATGCCACATGATGTCGCTATATTTGGCATACGTCACTGTCGTACGGAGACTCGAATGGCATATTGGATTTGCCGAGTTTTCATTCGGCGATATAATGCACGGTATGTACAGATGAAAGTAAACTACTTATTACTTATTAATGCCTTTTTAGTTTTAGGTAATTAAAATGCATTTCTTTTTATGAAATCTGTGTGTAAAAATATAAAACTCTTGTTTAATTGTTGGGTAAAGGCAGTAATGCCAATAGTTTCACTGATCCCTTAAAATACCTCGACTACCGCACCACCTACCTGTCTAACTATGGTCCTATTTTCTCATTCTCATTCACTCATTCCCTTATTTTTATGGACAAATATACGTACGTTTACTAACAAATATACATACGCTAGTTTTTTTAAATATAAAAACTTATGTTGACGGTAACAGTGTGTACAAAAGCAACGCGTCGTTGAAGCCCACAGATCTTAACTTTACTATCGGTTTGTAGTTTCCCTCACCCCGGAGGATACTTTCAAGCGTAAAGAGAGCTAGTTTTAACGTAGTTTACGAGTAGCGACCGCCAATAACATTTTATATCTGTTGTACACTCGAGCGCAACGGAAACAAAGTTAACTGCCTGTTATTTATTTACTCGTCGACTGTACAGTCATGTTACGACAATCATAACTCAATGTACTACCGCCAATATAACTAAGTGTAATAAAATGCTGACGCAAAGCTAGTGGAGTGTCATGGAGTTAGAAACAATTTTGCATATCGTAAAGACGTTTGCAATAGTCAACGAGAATCCAAACCATGATAATTTTATAGACATGCAATTAATTAATATAGAATCAAAAATAGTTAAGAAAATATGTCTTTGTACTATCAAAAACTACTGTAACTTAAGTTTTTATTAGTGATTAAGAAATACCTGCCTCTATTAAAGTTCCTTGAGATCGCTTTTCACTAAGATATATGAATAGATTGATCCTTTTAATATACTAGTTTGCTAACTAAATACTATACTTACCTAAAAAAGGCATAAATGGATACAGAAAATATATATTAAAATACATTCATTATTATTCAGAAATGGTCGTAGCTTGATGAATTACTGTAATAGATTCTCAATTTGCTAGATTATAAATGCGAAATCCGTATAATAAATGGCATTTTTAAAAGAAAAAATTGCCGTCGTCCTCAATCGGATTACATTAAATTAAGTAAATTCTGAATACCTAAATCCATCTTCATTCTTTTAAAGCTCCTAAACTTGGACGTTTACAAATTTCTCAGTACTTTAAATGTCCTCAATAATTTAAGTCCGAGATAAAAGCTCCAAAATTGCTACTTTGCGTTTAACTTTAGTCAGGTCAGCAATTTGTCTAACTTGCCAAAAATTCTGAACAAGAAAAAGCGACAAATCTCTGTTGATGATTGTTAACGATATTTGTAAATGATAATCCAGTGGTATGAACGTGTCTCTACGCGCCTATAACTTTTAAATTAATAATACATTTAGAATCACGCCACTTCCTGAAGCCTCATTTTCATATAAGGTAAGGTGGGGTAAGACTAACACACGGGGCAAGACTAACACTGTCTATTGTCATGATATGTATAGCTTAAATACGAAATTCTTCCAGTCTGTAAGATAGAACAAACGTAAATGTTCTCGGCTAAAACACACACATGTCGTTTCTTTAAGTGCATATCAAGATAATAGACAGTGTTAGTCTTGCCCCGTGTGTTAGTCTTACCCCACCTTACCTTATGAAAAACCAACATTACGAGTAAATGTAAGACTATCTTCATCAGAACAAATCCCTACTATTCAGCACGTATTCCCCAAAATTCCCTGGTCTTGTTAAATCGCCCTATCACTGTTATTGTTTCCGGGACATTAAACACTTGGGGCCCTTTTAAGCAAAAATGCCAGAAATAAATCATACTCAGATAAAATGTCAGATGTAGATATACGAGTATCTTGCTTTGAATGAGAAGAGTGAATAAAACTTGAATATTCGCGTGGTTTGTGGAGTGAAAAGTTATGTCACTTTCATATATTACGAAAGAATAAATATGAAGAATAAATATAAAACTTTAGATAGTTTTAAAGTCTTATCGACGTCGATATAAATCTCAATTATTTTTTATCTCAAACTAGCTGATCTGGCAAATTTCGCACTGCATCAGAATCAAAAAAAAAAGCTAAACATTTTTTCTTATTTGAACTTTCACTGGACTTTCAAAAATAATTCAAAAACAAAATTAGCCTAATCAGTGCAGCCGTTCTCGAGCTAATGAACAGCAATTGATTTTTATATAATTATCATTTATATGAGGTAGTATAGTCTTAGATAGATAGGTAATTATAGGAGGCTTGCGTAGATCTTAAGTTGTCAACGAAGTTAAGCAACTGCGGGCGCGGTCGGAAAGTGGATGGGTGACCGCTAGTAGTAAAAAATCTTGAGTGTTTCCGTGTCTCAGAGGGCACGATAATCCGTCGGTCCCCGTTGATATCGTTACGTGATAGTCGTTAAGCCACGTCGGAGGCCTTGAGAGTATAAAACATGGGACATTTAACTCCTCTTTATTTTCATAAATACGGCGTAGGCCTCCGCAGGCTTTCGTAGGCCTCCGTAGGCTTTCGTAGGCTTCATAGCTAAGTTCGTAGTGGCACTTTTGTTTCCGATAACACGTTCGTAGATGATTAAAACATTTTAAAACGAGACTTTGAAATATAAGTATTTTGCAATTTAATTTTTTTTTATTTTGGAAACTTGAATATTTTTTTTATATTTTATTCAAGATTAAAATTTTTGTATTATAAAAAAATATTTGTACTTACATCATTAAGGGTACTGTCCTGGTAAGTTAAAAAAAAAATCAAACCATGTTTGTATAGTCGAGCAAGTAACTTAACACAGTGAAATTACCACCAATAACTTTATTAATTCAATTAATATTAACCTAATTAGACTGAAAATGTCAAATAACTCTTGTAATTCGACGCGACATTCACTTCAACAGCATAAGGTATCATAAATCAGCTGTGATTTTATCAACAATTAATTCAATAAACTAGGGTTAGTAGTTCAGATTGTTCAGTCATAGCCCTTAGTAGCCTTGGCATTACACGAAAATGAACGGATACTTATAATAACAAGTTAAAAGGTTAATATTACCACTAAATGATATTCTGCCATTTATCCAAGTACTAAATATTCGTTTGTTTCATGGTCTAATAGTTTATAGTTATGCGTAGTTTAAAGGAATAATCTCCGATTTTACGAACCTATGTATATACAAGTATTGTAGTAATTTAAGAACAACATTTTTTTTCATGAGAGTAAAAACTAAGCAAAAAAAATCTGGGAACCTTTTTCTTTCTTTTTTTATACGTACCCAGCATATTACGACATGACATTATACCATTCTAGTATCTTATCTAGTAGTATCTTATCTAGTATTATATCACTTCAATGAATATAATAGTTCATAATGAGTACGTGAGCTAACGAGGCATCACGACATATTTTCATTCCCACGGCCTGACAAAGAAGCTATTATCGTGGTAACGCTAACAATCTTGTTACTATTACATAGTTACCGCACTATTCAATAGCATTCAAGGGCAAATACACAATAACATGTTGTATGCTTAGCATTTACAAGCAGACTGAAATTACAACTGAAAATCAATGTCACCTCAGAAAAGTAAATGTAATATAATGTATAGTGTAAGTGTAAGTTTTATATTAACTTAACATGTCATCCTGATTTGGTAAAAACAGTTTAGTAATCTACTAGGTCTTATCTATACGCACGGGATTAGATATTAGTATTTATTCGCATCAGAAATCTGATTCTGTTTTCTAGGAACCTAGTGCAAACATCCGGAATTTTTCAGATTTACACTGACAATAGGGGAGAGCAGGGTAAAAAGAGCCAGGAGTATAGTGTGCCAACGCAAATATATCTGTAATAGAAAAAGACTTACCCCTGGCTCGTTTAACCTCGCTCTTTCCACTTCAGAATCAGATTTGAATTTAGAATCAGAAAAATTCCTAACGTTTGCGCTTGCCTTTAGCCTTGTAGGGTCACCGGTTGTTTAATATACGTCGTAAGGCCGGCTCAAACGTTCAAAATTTTTCAGATTCTGAATGAACAGTGAAAAGAGCGGGCTTGAACGAGTCAGGGATAAGTCTTTTTTTACAATATTACGAAAATGTTTGCGTCGGCACAACTTACCCCTGGCTCTTTTTACCCTGCTCTCCCTACTTCCAGTGTAAATTCAGAATCTGAAATATTCCCGACGTCTGCACCAGGCTTCTAAAATTCAGCATCTTAATTCAGAATCTGATTCCTGACGCGAATTCCGTACGTTTGCGCCCGCCCTTAAGTATCAAAGCGTAATATGGGTCATGTCGCCTTTAATGACAAGATCGTTGAAAGCCTGTATAATAAATGCGGACATATAAACCGCTTGCGGGCGTTACGAACTGGTGCGAAGGGTGAAATATTTCGCATGGATGTTAGACGTCTAACATCAAAATTATATTAAATTCGCGTTTGCTGGGCGGTTATCTTCGAGATGAACGTTATGGTTTTATTAAATTACGTTTTATATAAACATAATATTGCATAGAAGGTTTAATTAAATAAGACAAATAACGGACGTTTACGCAGATAATTAGGTTAACATTATTGGTTTGTAATGTGTATCTTTTGCCGAAATTAATGAATGTTTTGATTTTGAAGTAACGTTAATGTAACCGTTATTTCTTTGATTAACCAATGATTACTGTTTGTCTACGTTTTTGTATTGTGTTTTTTCTACAAAATGACTGACATAAATAGCCAAGTGAATTTTAATATCTCCCTCTATTAATAAATAAAAAACTTTTTAGTTTGAAATCCAAATATTTAGTGCTAGAAAATAATATTATTAGTGCCATAGCATCATTGTAATTGACAAATTAATGAATTCCTATTGCAATGTTAGTCGCTTTGCATGTCATAAAGATTGCACGAGTGTGGAAGGCATATCATTAGTATTTTTTAGCTAGCGAGGCACCACTAATTACTGGCTCACATGCAAACTGACGGAATGAATTAAATATTTAACTCGCCTACACTATAGTACTACGGTTTCATTACCTTAGAGACGTGCCCATAACATCCGGCCAAGTAAGAATTGTTATAAATAGACTTTACTTTCAGATATATTTTTTTCATATCTCGAAAAAATTACCGATCTCTCTTTTTATTTTAAAATCTGTCGTAGGTAAGTGACATCTAGAATTTATATTTCGTGTTAAAAGGAAATAATCGATCTATAGAATACAATAACATGCCTACACACATGGTACAGGTTATAATTTATTACTCTACTTTCTAAAGAGGTCCCAATGTTCTTATATGCTAAAAATCACGTTTACGTAATAATGTAATTCAGGATTACCAGAATTTCCACTATAACAGATAATAAATTCTTGCAACGTTCTCCTAGTCCTAGACAGTATCTTTTAATTAAACCACAGATTAAAAACCAAATGCAACGCTTCGTTATGTTGCATTATCGTAAATCACGTTGTTCCTCTACGAAACCAGTAGTTTTATCAAGATGAATGGAGGATATCTAATTATGGGTGCAATTTAAATGCTCACCAAAGTATTGTTTTGAATCTGAAAACGAATAAACTTGGCAAACTTTCACGCTAAACACGGTTAGCTATATAATCAGTTTTTAAGATTGAAATAGGGTTCGAATCAACCCTGTCTGATGGAGATTTCTAGAACTGACTAGATAGATACATACGTAATTTATATAAGTACCTACATACGTATTTTTTGACGTGATAATTATAATCTTATAGAAACATTCAATTCAATCCATCCTTACTTTTTATACTGTAACTGACCCTGAGAATTCTACCTTGTTAGTCTTACAATCGTGTAACTAGAAATCATTAAAAAAAAACTTGACATATTTCACTCTTACAATTAGACGAATCCAATAACACTTCAAATGTCCAATACATCAAGCCGTAAAGGCTGTAGGGCGTACCAAATAAATGGACAAACTTACATACACTTGAAAAACATTACCCTTATTGCTCAATCGGGTAAAAATACAACGTAGTTTCACTCTATGACCATCGCTACTTCATGACGATTACCATCAAAAGCAATGAGTGGGTGCTAGCGTGTCGATAAAGCTTATCTACTTATACAATGCGGATAATACGATGCGTTTTAAACTTTACAAATATTGTTATCGACAGCATATTATAATAACACGTTTCAAAATCAGAACCGATTTCGCGATGGTATTTAAATTGAATCATATTATAAAGTATTGGTAAATTGGACAATAATGAACGAAAACTAATAGTAATCTCAACTTAAATTTAGTTGTTTAGAATAAATCATTGATATTACAAGCTTTTATTTAGTTTCACCTGTCCCAGTGTTTGTAATGAAATCTTGCAAGCTATATTTCACCCACTTCCCGGTGTCCGTTTGAGCTAAAATTTTACACACTGGTCCAGACAATGACAATGCATGTTTATAATAAGCATGTTGTGATACTGCTACCAGGGTCGGCTCCAGACGATTGAAGTAGGGACATGAAATTTTGCACTTTTTTTCACTTTTTTGTGCTTTTTCTTATTAAAAAGTAATAAAAGCTTGTTTTTTTTAAAAAAAAAACTTTAAATTTTATTTTATACTATAAATTTGTATCGGCTTTTTACAGACGAATATGTGAAACGTATGTGAAATTCTTCAAATACACATATCTAATTACCTAGACGAAAATGAACCTTAGCACCTTGGAAATAGGACTATTGATACCGAAGCTACATTTGCCAGTACTCCAGTACTAGTCGCACTATGTATTCACATCACAGCGGTAATCAGTTACGATTTGCCATAAACACCGGATCCATCTCGAACTCGATACCGGCGTGATGTCGTAAATCAAACAGTTTATGAGTCTCACTGACTGTAAAACATCTTGTGTACTTTGTATGTATGTAGGGTGCGTTAGAAGATAGCGGGGGATGTCAACGTAAAGAAATAAGAACCTTAATGGTGCTTATTCCAAGGCTTACATTTGAATAATGACGTGACAAAAAATAGTAGTAAAGGCTACAATAGATAAATTTAGTCAAAGTTAAAACTTCTACTTTAAATATCATTGTATTGTACAAAAAGACATTTATAATCATAGGTACTACTAAGATTACTACTATTTTCGGCTTTATAAATTTAAATTACTTCAGCTTAAGAAAGCTTGGACCGGTTGGGAAAGTTTAAAAAGCCGAAATACTGCATATTTAATACTAGTGGACCCGCCCTCGCTTCGCTTC
>LGAG01000247.1:48207-66035 GCA_001278395.1 Lerema accius
GTAAGCACCTCTGTAAACTTGTAAGTCATAAGTAATTACAGTCGTGACTAATAGTTCTACTTACACTTAGTAGATTGCATGTCAATTTCATCATCAATGATCACGTAATTATATTCATCAAGTTCCTTGTATCTTTCAGGTGTTCGAAGGCGACGACGGGGAACGTTTCGAGAAGAACTGGCTGTACTGGACGGGGGCCCGGATGCTGTACCGCCATCTGCCGCATTCCGTGGGCATGAGGAAGATAGCGCTCCACAAGTCAGTCGCGGCTCACGGCGACAAGATGTACCTCCTCGTCTGTGAATGCGCCAATCTCTTAGACGACCTCTCCGGAGCCGCCATGTTGATTACCGCCTTACGTGCCAGGTTGTGCGGATACACAGGCCTCTACAGGCCTATACAGACTTTCTAGTAGAGGGCCTCAGGCCTCGGAGGCCTGGGATGTGTTCTATTATAACCGGGACAATTAAGTTACGGATTGCGTTTACAACTGTGAATGTGATATCGTAAGGTATTGGTGAAAATTACTTTTGTATTTTCGGCAGTTCAGCAAGCCAGATAAGATTCACTTAAGAGGTAGTGTAGCGAGCTAAAATATTCCTAAATTGTTCTAAGCTTAGCCAACGGTTGTCAAGGACCTAATTTAGTACTGCGGTATATTTAAGATGGAATTAAGCGATATTAGGATGTCTCATCAGGGCCGTAAGTGGTACGATAATGGACCAAAGAACTAAATTTTATTATAAGGATGCCCCAGCCTGAATAAAACCTGTGTGAAGTTCGATATTTACTATTTCTTCTTAATATCTGATCAGTATTACTTAAATATTCGCTTTAAAACTAATTTATAATATTTAAAAAAAATTAGTGCTTATTGTCTCAATTTGAGCAAATTAACGAATTCTGCAAATGAAATATAGAAAATTATGGCATCATAAATTTTGTTCCGTAAAATTACTTCAATTTTCACGTTTTTAAGAGACCAATAAGTCAATAACTCGTTATGTAAGTACGCACACTTAGGATCTAATTAGACTCGTTAGACGTTAAATATTTAGTACGTTAAAGAGATTAGAGAATTTCCCCTTCGGTCTTAACTATTTTCTACGCTCCTTACCTTCGCTTATCGTCTGAGGGCGGATTCCTACGGTACTGTGAATCAGTTAGTATCCAAGATTTGATGAAGTAACTGCTTCAAAATGCTCGTGTATCAGTTCGACTTCTGTATGTAACAGATACATTCATTGCTCTGTGGTTCGACTGCACGCAACACCTTGTTTGTTGTTTGACATAATCAATTTGTTTTCTATAACACTAATCTATGAATTTGTTCAAATTTCGAACTTCTTGCTACCACAGACTATTCTGACATTTTGCGTTGAACAGACTTACGTATCGTGGGAAACCGCCTTTATTCTGACGGCCCTAAACTCCTATAACGAAATTATTATCTGCGTCAATTATTTCAATAAAATTGGACAACATAAATTTTAATAAGAATATAGAGTAATATAGGGCATCTAAGTGCATTGTGTTCTAATGTACAGAGTACTTTATATGTATAATATTGTACAGAGTACTTTAATGTACATACATGGTATAATTAGTTACGAGTATAATAACAATTGTTTTCATAGATAAATTTTAACTTAATACATTTTAATCTTCCTTACTCGTACGAAATGCTAATTAGATAATTAAACGTAGAATTATAGCAAAAATTGTTACATTTTAGGTACTGCTATCTTATCCTTCTTTATCCAAATATCAGCACATTTAAGCTTTATTTTCACTAAGTAGACGTTTGAATTAAAAACTGCCAATATTCTCACTTTTATTCCTATTCTCTACAGAAAACTTATACATATCTAAACTTCGTTGTTAACACAACATCTAACTATTGAAGCATTTTTATTTTCTTATTAACTAAAGTTCTAAACAAACTATAATATAAAACAACCCAAGTATGTGTTAAATGAAGTACACAGTTTGAATTTGAATACTTTAATTCTGAGCACGTGTGTACCTACACTATCTATATAAGTACGAATTATTTTATGATATCCGAATAATTTTAAGTCTTCCATAAATGTGCTCAGGCATAGTTTGCTAAATACATTAACAGCACAGCATAAAGTCCAAATATTTAATTTGTTTCTTTCACTAAACGGTATGACACAACGGGTTCTAGGTTCGATTCCCAGTGAGGTAGAAATCTGTTCTCGATCTGGGTATGCATCTTCTATTTGCTTTCGTGGCATAACACAAGGAATCCTGTGGGCTATGAATGTTCAGCTTTTATTTATTAGGTATTAACTTGGGACTTGGCCATGTATGTGAATACGGTGTACGAATTTTAAGAATATAACACGAAGTTCTAAATTTGAAAACTGTTTTTTTTAGTATTATTAAATTTGTAACCCAGGCTTTTATTTCTTCCTTTAGAACAAAGCTTTCGCAATTATCGAATTAGGTGTTTTTATAGTTAAAGTACCGATTAGCTAATTACTTAATGTGTGTAACAACGAACATAACATAAACATATAACAACTTAATATTAATTTAAACAGAATAATGATATGAAACCTCAAAGTGATTGTTATCAAAATACATCTATGGATGATTTAAGTCTAGACACTATTCCATCGTGATAAATTATTTTTATTAAATAATCTATTTATCTAATGTTAATAAGTTTTCAGTTTCCAACATATCATAATACATATCATAATTTACGCAACACACTCAACATAAGAAATGCAAATACCTACATAATTTAAAAAATTAAGGTACCTACTGAAATAATTACAACTAATGGCACCAAACATTAAATAACTACGAATTCATACATAAACTATTTAACAATAACAATTTGGCTTTCTACCAAATATTTTCTATTAACTACTTGGCTTAATTTTGAATCTATTTTATCCCATGCATTTACCCTAGCTTACATGTAACACAGTAATTATAAAGTTGTTTTGGCGGTAACTGTAAAGAAACTTTTGAATACTAATAAAATTAAAAATCAATCATAAAGAGTACCTATGTATTATGCACAGACTAGGTAGTGTATATTGTACTGGTCGTTTGACAATATTGTGCAGTCAGCTTTATCAATTCGTGTAATTGCCAAACGATAAATTACAAATTAAATATTCATGTGCAATTGCTAGTTAATGTATAAACGATTTAAAAGCTTATTTTAATTAAAAGCTGATTTAATATAATTTAAAACCGACTTAAATTTTACATTTAATAAATTGGTGTACTTAATTTCGTAGGTATTAAAATATCAATAGTTTAAATAGTTATAGAATGTTTTAAGAGTATCAAATATGTAATAATAAATCGGTGAGTATATCTCTAAGATCCTGGTTCGCAACTTATATTATTGATCCTGAAAGTTGTAAGTGTTCAAAATCTTAGTTATTTTATATCTTTAAAATTCAAAACGCTTTTAATGCATTATTTAAATTTAATTTACTTGTAAAGATTAATAACAAGGGGCAGGATTAATGATCTATTAGCACACAATAATTTAGTAAGAACTAATTAGAAGCTTACCTGCTGCAACTTAGTTACTATCTAGGTGTATCTTAGTCTATGCACACTTATTTCTAATTCCTTAAAATTCTTGAATATAAAATACCTTTTCTATTGATACAATCGAATTATACTTTCCTAAAAAAAGCGTAGCACCACAACCATAAACAAATCTACACGTACGGACTAACTTTTAAAAAATAAATCTTAAAAAAAGAATCTAAAATATTTTAGACTTCGCTGACTTTCACATTTTTAAAATAAAAAGCTAAAAAATCTTCTTCAGTATTTTTGATAAATTGCTACATGGTCTTCAAAATATTAGTAAACTTTTAAAATAAGCACAAATTATACGCATTTTTGGGCCTTAAAAGAGTAGAAGTTTAAAAAAATGTTAACATTTTTTAGGTAACTAGGTATAGATTTTGCAGCAAACTGGTTCAAGTCAAGTTAAAAGGTCTAGCACAATATATTATAATAGATGAATTCTTGTGCTATTTAATTACGCTGAGTTAAAAAAGCGTAACTTTTTCATTTAAACGTGCTTTGCGTATTTCAAATATTTAACGTGTCGAAGCCAAATACATGCGACAAATTTATTCAAAAAAATATCAGACTTGTATTGAATTGTTCAATGCAACGATTTGTCGTATTTTAAAATGGCTATTATTTATATAGTTGGCTACACTGCGATGTGCCGTAGACAAGACAAATGTCTCTCTACAATGCTTATTTTTTTTTCTTTTTAATGTGCTTAGATAAAAATATTTTTCGAAACTCGTGTGTCGAAATACAGAATAATTTAGAATTGAAAAATGTTAAAAAATGGTTTAATATTTTAATTTATAAGTTTAAAAAATAAAAATAAATATTATAGGTACAAACTCAGTACCTACAATTTATTCAAATAACAAGCAATTTAGAATAAACAATGTTAAATTGTATTGTTTAGCTTGGAAAGCTAGGTTTCATTATGAGCTAAGCTCTTTAGTAGAGAAAATTTGAATTATTTTTATAATAAAATGTGGCATTTGAAACTTGTGTTTTATTTTTATTCTTTAACCCATTAACTGATTACTTGGGTGTCTCTGCTAGATATAGACTTATTGTTTTTAAGAAAATGGTCCAGAATTAATCATGATGCTTTCCACACTGCATACAAATATAACACCAAAGACATCATCTATCTATACTAATAATATAAAGCTGAAGAGTTTGCTTGTTTGTTTGAATGCGCTAATCTCAGGAACTACTGGGCCAGTTAAAAAAATATATTTTAGTGTAAGATAGTTAATTTATCGAGGAAGGCTATAGGCTATTATAATATCACACTAAGATGAATAGGACAGGAAAATAAAGCTGAGCTGCGGGCGATGGCTAGTACAATGATAATAATGGCATAATATAAAATTTAAAGTTATATCAACTGCTTATTTTACTATGTTGAAAATTGGCGAATTGGCCAATATTCATGTAATAATAAGAAATGCTATATTAACATCTAGGTATTGATTTTTTTTATTACCTAGATTAAGTTTTTATTTTTGTAGAAATTCTGTAAGTGTTGGGTTTATAATTCTGTTTTAATTTAAAAACATATAGTCAAATATTAATACTTTTTATTTACAAACATAACAACAATCTTCCTTATACTAACAAAAAAAACTAGTAGGATTACTAAAGTTAGGACTTTTATTACCGGACCTACTACTATTTTTACTAGTATGACCGGACACCCCTGAATCGTCTTCTGGCATCAAGCTGAAATCAATAAAATAATCCCTTTTATTCTCTTTAAAATTACCTTTTTTTCACTTTAAATGTGATAACAATAAAGACAGATTCTATGCCTTTTTATCCATCTATGACAAAGGTTCTCAAAATAGCTTCCCTTCCTAATTTTCATATAATATGCCTATTGTATCAAGGAAAAATCCTTTTCTGTAATAATATTAGCCACTGCATTGACTCTCAAATGACTATCAACTCTCCCTTTTTTTCCCTAAATCTTTACTAGGCTAATGTCAGGGCAGTACACACGCTGAGGGGCATTATTACAGACTTTCAGTCAGATTCATTCATTACCATCAGTATAATGAAGCTACACCAATATGAAGCAACATTACTAAGGGTGATTACTTCGCTTAACAATAGATGAGGCTATGATCTTTTATTATGTTCAATACAGCTATTATTTCGGACAACAAAATAAATAAAAAAAAAAACCTAGGTGTTATAAAGTCCCTGGAACTATAATTCTCACATTAACAATATCAGTAAGAATATTCTTGACTTTTTTATGTAGAAAAATGATTTTTTGGAACAGAAATTGTAAATTTGTAACTAGTGAAACCAATATACATACCAATGATCTTTTACATTCAAAGAAACTCTGCCGTAGCTGCATGCATTCTAATGGGACTGTACCCTCTTTTAAGCATTCTCTGGGAGTCTTTTTTTCCTGAAATGTTAAGAGATGTTTTTTATATGTTTGAGTTATATTACATACATAAAATAAAATATTTAGATTACTTAATTTGTAGTTTGCATATCTGATATATTCAATTACGTTATAATGATTAACTGTTGGCGTAAAATTCAGAATCTAAATTAGTTATCATTTGAATGATTAATTCATTTCCACAATTTGATTTCTCTATTAAAAATTATGGCCAAAACTAAAAGAGGAAATTGTGTTATTAATAAAAAAATTTCGAGTAAACTCTAGTTATAATTATGAAGGATACTGTTAGAAATTAAACTAACCTTTTTACAGCAGCTACTTTGCAACAAACACATTTTGAGATCAGCTCTGATGCCTGCACAAGTTGATTTATCCACCAAACCTACTTCGTCCGGTCCATACGTAAGCATTGTTGTAATGCTTTATAATTTACCCAATTAGTAAAGAGCACTGTAAAATATTTCTCCTAAAAGAGTTTAGGTAATTAAAATATCGAAAATATCGTTTTCTTGTTGATAAAACTTGACTTGACAGACAGACTTCTTGCTTGTCTTCTTGAGTTGAGCTTTTTCTTTTTTTGACATGCTGTTTGATTGATTATTCATGACACTGACAATACTGACATTTTCGTAATTGCCAGAAGCCAAAATATTGATGGTAATAATTTTAATTATTTTATTTACCAGCTAGACTTATTAAATCTCTAAAGAAAATCGCAAAACATTCACAATGCATAAGTTAATATTAATAACTCGTTTTTTAAACATGATCGATATCTGTGATCGAAATAATGCAGCTGACGAGTGACATAAACTTAACCTATATCATACGATATGACAGGTCTCAGCTGTTTTCCAAAAATACAATAAATACGGTACTTCATTTTATGATAGTACGATAGTAATGTATTGTGTTCAATAACAAAACATACGTTATCAGAACTTATAAAACAACAAACCGCAACTAAATTATCAGCTTATCTCGTAGTACGTTACCGGTCATACTCCATTAAACGAGTCCAGTGAATGTGCTTAATATAGAAATGAGAGGCATTTCCTTTACCAGAAAATTGTCGCACGTATGTAGTTTAAAACCTTATAAAGAGACTAAATGGCTAATGCCGAACGGGAATCCGATAGGAGTGTATGTTTACAATTGTGTCGCCGAACAGAAGGTTCCAGTAATCTTGAGCGATCCTCACATCGCGACGTGGTATTCCTGCGGCCCTACCGTGTATGACTCAGCCCACTTAGGTCATGCTTCTTGCTACGTAAAACTAGATATAGTTCAGAGAATCCTCAAATCATTCTTTAATATCAAACTTGTTACGGCGATGGGCATCACTGATATCGACGACAAGATTATAAAGAAAGGGATCGAAACTAAAACTGACTTTAGAACTGTCGCTAAACAGTACGAGCATGAGTTTTGGCTTGATATGGCCAGTTTGAACATAGAAAAACCGTTGTTAATAACAATAGAAAATTTCGTTAAAAACCTACTCGATACCGGCGCAGCATACACGGCTGATGATGGCTCTGTATATTTTGATACTTCGAAGTACCCTTCATATGGGAGACTGCAAAAAATGCAGGACATAGGAGAACCTAGTAATGATTTTAAGAGGAACAAAATGGACTTTGCCCTGTGGAAAGGGCATAAACCAGGAGAACCATTCTGGGAGGCTTCTTGGGGTAATGGTAGGCCAGGATGGCATATAGAATGCTCTGCAATGGTTAGTAAGGTATTTGGTTCACAGTTAGACTTTCATGCAGGTGGTATTGACCTCCAGTTTCCTCATCATGAGAATGAGGAGGCTCAATCATGTGCTTACCACAACACAAGGCAGTGGGCAAACTATTGGATACATGTTGGTCATTTGAACTTAAAAGGAGATGCTAAAATGTCCAAATCTCTTCAAAATACCATGTCCATCCCTGAATTTCTTCAAAATTACAGTGCAGACACCTTCAGAATGGCTTGTCTTATGTCCAACTATAGATATCCAATGGAATATAGTAAAGAAGTCATGACTACAGCCGAAGAAGTTTTAAACAAGTTCAAATTCTTCCTTAAAGATGTTTACATGTACGTAAATAATACAGATACAGGAAATGCAGACTATAATGATAAGTTATTAGATGCATTGCAAAAAGTAGAAGAAAAAAATATGGATTTTCTAAGATCAGACTTTGATACTGCATCCTGTGTTAACTCATTGATAAATCTAATAAGTAAAACTCACCGATTGATGAAATTGAATACTGATTACTATCCAGTCCCAGTAATATTAATTGCTGAATACGTAACTAACATGTTAACGAAATTTGGATTGAAACTACAAGATACATCTAAAGATGCCATATCTAATTCAGTATTAGACACACTAGTAGAATTTAGGCATTCAGTAAGAATCAGTGCATTGAAAAGTAAGGATAAAGAGCTTTTAAATGCTTGTGACACAGTACGGGACAAATTGAAATCTGCCAAAGTACAGATCAATGATTCTAGTAAAACTCCTTCTTGGGTATATGTAAAATGAAAACATACATTTGAAAATGTGGACTGATTTACAAAATAAAGTGTCATATATTTTTAAGAGATTGAATATGTTCTGTTGTATGACGGCTCTCTTATTGTAAGAGGCCTCATTTCTGCTAATTTACTGATTTCAATTGAGTGAGCCTCTTTTGTCTTGAAAGTGACACATTTGACATTCTATAAAAAGCAAGCTTGCTTGTTATTTGGAGCTTTTTTGACATTTACTTTCATGGTTAAAAGTGTAAATTCACAGAACAGACTATCACCTATGTAAATTAGCAGAATTGGGGCCCAAGTGTGGTACAGTTGAGGCTAGGTTTTATTAAAACTAAATAAATATAAAAAATATCAAATTTGTACTATGTACTATTCATAATATTCACCATATTTTCAGTCATTGTTACCTATATGGCTCTCACTCAAGTATTAAGCAGATATTGGTTGTGTACCTATTGTATAAAATTCACCAATGATTTATCCAAATTACTATGTTACTAGTAATAATTGTAAGATTGTAAATGTGTAAAGAATTATAATTCTGTTACCTAACCTACTTGGTTTGTGAAATTATTTAACAACAACAAATATTGATTCTAAACCTTCAAACGCAATTTTACTATTACTAAAAACTAATTAGTAAGTTCTAGAAAGCTGTAGAATACTTCAGATGTTCTTATTATCCAGAAACGAAAATGTCTCTAGGTGTTTAAAATAAAACAAACACGGCAAGATATGATAATTATAATTGTTCAGTAGTTCACATCACACTATCGTAAGCTACAACATAATCATTGCTATCACGATAGGAGAGTCTGAGGAACTGATAGGAGTCCACACAAGTCCACTAACGTCAGTCTTATTACAATCCCAGAGCGACGAACACAACACTGTTTTGTTCGATACCACTTACAATTAATGAGCACAATTTGTTAACAAACATTAAGTACAATCTATTTATTACATAGATGCAATGAGTACTAAAGAATTTTTGAACGTTTTTTTAAAGTCCCCTAACATCTAAGAGGATGCTAAGGAAATAATTATAATATTTATGGAAACTGAGGGAATGACCATTTTCAAAATTTTTATATTTTTCTTATTGATACAATTAATGTGGCAAATATTAGTTACATAAATAAATCGTGAGTACCCAATGCATCAAAAATGTAAGTCCGAAAAGATACAAGATTCATAGAAAATCTACAATTAACATTTTCATATCTATACAACAGATCAATGCATAATGTAGTCTTTAACACCATATTAAGTTTAAAAATCAATTGACTATGTTAAAAGTTGATAAGGTGTTTCAATTACAGTGCTCAAGATGACAAACCATTATAAACTCTAAATCAACTGCATACAGTTCAAAACATTAATCAGTGATTGAAGTGTTTCAGAAATAAACCACTTGCATCAGTGAAAAAAGAAATTCTTTTAAACCGAGGTGTGGTTTAATCACTTTGACGTCATTAAACACGCAAAGTAATTGCACACGATTCAAACAGCATTCGCGTTAACGTCAGCACGGGAGGTTGGATCTATTCACCCCAATGACAGTGGTCACATCGACGGGGTGAAAGGAGAAAAGTAGTCCTACCGGCCAAGTAACTGATTTACTGCAATTTAACACACTATTTACTTGACACAGATTAATCTTCACTCGCTCTAAAATCAGATGTAATATACTATGTTTAACAGGTTTCAATAGATTTGATTTCATTAACAATCAATCATAACATCAAAGTAATACTTACTGATTTTAGAGCGAATTAATTATTTAAAACACAATGCAAAAACTACTAAACTTATAAAAATATTTTTCTCAAGTACCACGTCGACATTATAATATACGGGGTGAATAGAACCAACCCAGTGTTAAAGTAATTATCTCATTAACTGACCGGTATTTGTATTCCATTTTTATCAAATATGAAATTCTCCGCTTTGTATACTCTCCAAGCAATAAAGTAATCTCTGGTCATTTTGAAGAGAGTGTAATAATTGATGAATAGCAATATGAGTATGGAGAAGAAGTTGTTCCAGGCCAGAGAGCTGAATAATAAGCACAATTGGAGAACTACTAACGAGAGTTGGAGACAAAGTAGTAGACACAGCAATGCCGGCGGATTGCTGAACACCGACTGAAAACACAATGATTTACTGAGTTAATAATTTATCAAAAAATACACAATATTTTGATATTATTCAAAAACTTCTAGATTACTGTAGTTTATTAAAGTAAGTGGGACCACTTTCCATCACGTCTCTGTACTGGGTCAAGTGTGAGTCCAACCTGCACTTATAAAGTTTTGTAACACCGAAAACACGAATTTATATGGGGATCTTTTGTAAATATCAACTATACTTTTTAATAGACAATTTAAGGTCAAAGCTAGCAAGTAGAATAGAGGGTCGAAAATGTTTATGATTGCTAAATTCTATTGCAAGAGACTTTATGCTCCTCAAAGTAGCAACAATATGCGGTGGATACTCACAAAGAACCTCAAGTGATGAGCATTGTCGGGCTCCGCGGCCACCACGGCAGTCCCCGCGATGTATGTGTTGCCCCCGTGCCGCACGCGGGCGCCAAGGCTGTGGTACTTCGCCCCTGACCACTGTGACACCTCTGAACTATCTACAAATATAACATTTAACTTAGATAAAATATACTTGTAATTAAATGGCCTCTACCGATTATTGGCCCACTAATGAACACGGATTTATCCTCCTCCTCCAAAAAACATTACATTACAGGGAGCGTTCAAGCATTACGTAACGCAATTTTCGACGATTTTTGACCCCCCTCCCCCAAGTAACGCGCCGTAACGTTTTTCTGTAATAAACGTTACGTAACACCCAAATAACCATTTTTACCTAAAAATGTTGCTATTTGCCTAACTTAGGAGAATTATTTAATTTTTTTTAATAACAAATAAAAAAGAATGTTACGTAACGCGTTGATCTCTCTACCCTTCTCCGTATGTAACGCATCATAACATTTTTAAGACTCCGTCTCTCTCACCAAATTGCATTACGTAATACTTAATCGAATTATTACATAACTTTATGTAACCTGTTTTTAAATTTGTGTTTAGTGTACCTGTAGTGTCGTGAGGCAACGGCGCCCAGCGGCCCAGGTGTCGCGCGGCGCGGTGTCCCGTGTCCACCACAGCGGCCGGCAACAGCTGTGCCGTGTAGCGGCCGCATAGCGCGCCCCACACTAGACACACCTGCTGCGCCGCCGGCAGCACCTCGTAGTACACGTGCGGCTGTCACACATATACACACACATCAATGACGACTGCGACAGCGGCGGAAGTGTAATTGTATAAAAATGTCGTGGACGATACTATCATCAAAATACCATATATTTTCTTATAAATATGGCCCTTTCAAATGAAGAAGTCACCTCTTCACGCCATTTCTTTGCATATTTTTAAGTCATCATTACGATATGTAGAGCTGAGTATTAATTTTCTCATTTAATAAAAAAATTCATTCATCCAATTTCATACAGCAATACACTCACCTGAACAAAACAGCAAGGAACAAAGCTGCTATAATACGCCGCTAGTACAGAGTTAAACAATAATCTCTTGACACGAGAATTAAAGTCTTTCCTCAATACATCGACTTCAGCCCGCGCCGCGACCGGCTCGTGCGAACAGCTGTGCATTATCATGTCCGAGTGATTCAACTCTAGGAACGGGCCAGAGTTGAAACCGAATAGAAGGACGTAGATCACTGACCTGTAAGATCCCCCAATAAACATGATCAGATCAAAATGCATAGGAAAATACAGCAGTTTTAATAAAATTTCGGTAATAATAATAATCACATCACTCCTAAGTTCTACACTATTATGACCTTGCTAGTTGGCAGAAGGTGTATAGATTTTATTAGGTTTGTCACTATTCACCCCTGATTTGATTGATTTGTAAACAGGAGATTTGTGGATTTTTTTCTATTTTACATAAATCATGATCGCTTATACTTATGATACATTTTCAATTACAATATTGTAAAAAAGTAATGTAGATACTCACGGATATAAAAGATAGAATATCTTCAAAACGGAATGCTTAACAAGTAAGAAAAAGGCACAATAGGCCAGTGCACCATATTCAACACCCAGTATAAACATTCTGGAAAAAGAAACAATTTAGTTAATATCACATATTATTTACTACATAATATAAAAAAATTTAGATAATCTGTGTTTATTTTTGAGATAAATGAGTATTAGGGAATCATAGCACAGGAGCATAGATATATCTTAACTTAATGTATATTCATTTAAATGTAGAATTAGTTTAGCAATCATAAAATTTGGAACATAAAACACAACTACATACATACCTTGCAGCAATCGTAGCATGAGGCATGACCTTTGGTGCAACAAATAGTCTTAACAAGGCCAAACTTAAACTAAATAGGAATCTTCGGCTAAGTATTGTCACTATGAACGCTACCAGATGTGGGTCTATTAAATGGAAATGCTGAAAAAGAAATGACATAATATTATGGGACTAGTTAGTCACTTAAATTGTTATTGTGGTAATAAACATAGAACAACTTTTAACTTAGCTTTAATGTAACTTAAGAAAATACCATTAAAAAGTTATTTTTTGATCACCAGCGACTGCTAGGCCCCTAATTAAAAATTCATTCTTAATAACATGCTATATCCAATCTAATTTAATCGATTCTATAGCTAAGAATTAACAGAAATTGTCGAGTTTGCTTCATTGATTGCTTGTTAGGATCCTTTTAAACAACAGACCTATGTATTCACAGTTATGCAAGTATTTATTTAAACATATTGATACATTTTATCAAGTGTACTGGAGATTTTAAAATAATAAGACAATCTTACCATAGTCTGGTTTTCTAATGAATTAGGGAGCCACCATGCAGTTCTGTACAAGTTAAGAAACTGTAGGGCCGTCGCAACTAAGTAAAACACAAGTGACATTGTTTCAAATAACATTTCCCCGTCTTGTGGGACATATGGGAAGGGTATGTGTTTTGGTGGCTGTGGGATGTCTGATTTAGGAACACTCGGGGCCATTGATGGCAATCGAGGCCTGCTAACACGCTTTCCATTATTGATGTCATCATCACACACTGCTCCCTGAAAAATATGTGATATACATCTCAGTCACAATAAGATATTGATATATTACTTGTATTCCTTACAAATTCTTATAGTAAGTAGTTTAGTTTACAGTAAGTAGAATAATGAGTACAATTGGTGACTAATAGTGATCTCAAGCTCGACTTTAGATACTGGAAGTTTGTCTTAAGACCTGTGAGCACCTAAGATTTATGATAGAAAATAAATTATTAATTATATTATATATAGGAAAGTTAGATTAAGATATAAGATTAAAACTTGGCCTAAAGTAGGTATTCTAAAACTATTAATGACACATTAGTGAACTTATAGTGTTGTTTATCTCAAGGTCAAACTAAGACAGATAACTTAATATAATTAAAGTTTTATAGTAACCTTTTTGGCAAGTCCAGAAGATTTTTTGGATCCCGGCGCAACCATTTTAACAGGTACCGGGGGCAAAGGCCGCTTTATTAGCGGATCTTTGATAATTTTCCGACGCCTAGAGACAGCAGTTGACGAAGTACTGCTGACCTGGGTACTTGCCCAGCGCCTCGCGAGGAGGATAGTCAAGCAGCCGACCACAGCAGGTAGGAAGAATACAACAAAAGGTCCACTCTCATTTTCGGTACAACTCATCACTCACATGATAAACTGTCACAAAATATTATTTCGATACACACCACACACCGCAACTGCACTTAATATTAGTCAAAATAGAGAGAATAATTCTTTCGACTTCTTGCTTTGCCTTCGACAATTTGACATTGCTTTGATAGTTGACAGTGGACGGTTTTGAGTTTGACAAAGAATAAATGGCTTGTCATCTGACAATGTTATCGCTGTTATCATTTGGATTTAACTGTCACAGATGTCAAATAAATGTCAACTCAACTTTTGTCATTGTCTGTCATTCACCGGTTGATCGTGATTGATAAATTGATTGATTTTAATGCCGGCTTTGTAAATTAGGATTTACATTATAACAAAACAAAATGTTTTGCGGATTAATAGTTGCTGTGAAGCTCCTCTAAAAATTTCATCATGTCATTCACTATATTGTGTACATTTGTTCTTACTTTCTATGTAGTGATATGGTTTTTTGACGCATTTTTCAAAGTAAGTTTATTTTTATTTATACTACTGTTTCATATTCTAACGTGATGAAACATTTTGTAACTGATTTAATTAACTTTCAGAGCTGTATGCACTACCCTTACTACGCATTTCTGGATGGAACTGGTTTAAGAGTTGGCATTCTCAACTTTTCCTGGACAACAACTGCATTCAATAGATGTATATACAGATGGAGTAAGAACCTCACTAGAGTCCTTCGAAAATGGTTCAACTTCGGCTACATGTTTTCTATTGGGCTGTTTCTACCATTCGCAATATGGACTTTGGCTTCATTTGTATTTGAACATTTCTATGAGACCATAGAGCTAAACAGAGTACCAGAAGTAAAAGCAATGCTCCCTGGTGTTAATATCCCTACATCAGATTTTTGGGTATACTTCCTAGCAATTGGTTCGAGTAGCATCTTTCATGAATTAGGCCATGCATTAGCAGCCGCACAGGAGGATGTCCAAGTTATAGGCGTAGGAGTGTACGTATGTACTATTATTCCTGTAGCATTTGTTCAGTTAAACACTGAACATCTTAACAGTTTAGCTATAACTAAAAGACTTAAAATATACTGTGCTGGAGTATGGCACAACATAGCAATGGCTTTCGTTGCATTGCTGTTGTTCTTTGCAGCTCCAATTCTGTTCAGTATTGCATATCAGACAGAGATTGGTGTAAGAGTTACTGATTTTACCGATGACTCACCTCTAAAAGATGTCAGGGGGTTAGAAAAAGGTGATGTTGTCACTAACATTAATGGTTGTGATATTAAAAATGCAAATGACTGGTCTTACTGTCTCCATGTTGCTCATGACCGCTATGGAATATGCACAAGTGCAGAGTTTGTTGCTCAGAATGATGAAATAATGATGGAGACAATAAAAGAGAATGATGTGGTTGAATGCTGCAGGAAAGATGATTTCTACAGCTTCTGTTTTGAATATATGGAGCCTAAAGTGGTAATTGATTCAGTGTTGCCAGGACAATATTCATGTTTACGACCAAGAGATATGGTAAAGAATAAACTAATAAAATGCACAGAACCTGCCGGATATGCATGTCCTAGGAGTATGCACTGTTTGAAGCCATCACTAAACAACCACACCTATTTAATGATTATTGAAAGGAAGGATAACAATGCAGTACTGTACTTAGGATTGCCATATGACATACACAAAACTGTCTTCATTGATCAATATTTCCCTAGAAATGCTGTGTTTTCCTTTTTCTCTCCTTGCCAGTTTGAAAAACTGCTTCGATACATATTTATTTTTTCACTGGGTATAGGATTTTTAAATGTGCTCCCTTGTTACAAGACTGATGGCCATCACATTGCAAGGAATTTGATTCAAATGATTGCTAAATACTTGAACAAAAATGGAGATTTTGTGACATTTTTTACTGTCTTCACTATAGTTGTTGGTACAGGATTAACAGGGCCAATATTACTGTATTTATTTTATAAGGCAATTTATGTAGATGATTAGGCAAGTGTAATATAAATAGATTATGGTTGTAAAATTAAAAAGGTTGTTAACCTTTTCATTATATTGTAACAGTTTTGTTTGAATTGTATGCCTAGGAACACAAACTGGATTATGCTTCAATAAATAACCTACTATCAAATAATTCAACCTCATGTTTCAGAATTTGAATCTTTCATGACAGCAATATTAATTTAATGAGTCAAAGATGTTTTTGTAGTTATAAGAACCAGTAGGAAATTTTAATTTCAAACAGTGGGAACTTTGTGTTTTATCAGATGGCTCAAGTATTATTATGACTTAATTGTATGCATAGCGCAAAATAGATAAAATGATACAATTTTTGAGATTAAAATTTCCTCAAATTGACTCCATATCTGTATGAAGTTCTCTTCTGTGTGAACTAAATGAATTGAGTAATAAATTACTGTCAGTTGGTTAAATGGATTTACCATGCTATTGGACTCCAGTATGCTTGAAAGCAGGACAGTTGACAATAAGGTCTAAAATTGAATGGCCTGTGTGTTGCCATAATTAGAAAGCTGAGAATAATATTTTTAAGCAATTTCTGTGTGGTAGATAGGTAGAAGTGTGTGGTACAATGTATGCTGTATTGTGGAATTATCTTGACCGCTGATTATAATATTTCAAAGTTTGCAATAATTTACAGTATTAGACTTTACACTTCTGTATGTGTACATCTTTATTAAAAACTTATCATTCCCATCTTTGTTGAGTTTTCTTTGTCTATTTTAAAATAAGACTGCTTGTTTAAAAATTCAGTTAAGTATGTATTAATTAACATGTTTTATTTAATATGCATAGAAGATATTCTATCCTAGTGTTTTATTTACAAACTATCCCTGTTTATTTATGTTCTATTTTGCAACTTTAGTATCATTTATATCAGAATAAATCGTCAATTCTCTGCTATGAACTATTATGAACTTAAACATTTTAGTTCTAAGATCTTAAACCATTGAGTTATTTAGAAGACAAATTTAAATTAAATTATGATGAATAAACAAAAAGGATTTTCCTAACGGACAGAAAATAATTGTAACAACTAAATTAAGCTATATTTTACTTTAATACTTTACAAAACATTAGTTTTATAATGCTTAAGTTTGAACTAAGGGTGTTTGGCAAGTTTAAGACTATTTTCTAGTTGTCACTTAACGCCAAGGATCTTTTTAAGTCTTTTAACGATTTCCTTCCATAATACAACATGGATTTTATGGCAGTTTCGTCCGTGTGATGCTTATTATTCCTAAAGTCAGTTCTTGCCCACTCTTTCAGTTCTGCCCTAGTGTTTTCATCCTTCACATTTCTCAACGTGCGAAAAATATCTCTGTACAGTTTCAGAACCTCTTGACGTAGTAGGAACTGTAAAACAAAACAAGAGTTTTAACAAAAACATTAATTTAAAACATAAGTAAACGTAACCTTAAATACGTAGTAAGTTAAAAATAGCTTACCTGTTTTAAGCTTAAAGTAGTTCTAGGTAATTTAGATGACATATTGAATAATAATTATTATTTGTCATGAA
>LGAG01000247.1:66308-78907 GCA_001278395.1 Lerema accius
ACGTAACCTTAAATACGTAGTAAGTTAAAAATAGCTTACCTGTTTTAAGCTTAACGTAGTTCTAGGTAATTTAGATGACATATTGAATAATATATTATTTGTCATGAATAAAGTATAAACTGATACATTTTTTATGTTTTATTTTATAATTTAAAGTTCAATCTGTTCAATTAAATTAATGTTTGTTTGGATACATACAAATAGGCGGACAGACATTGACAATCAGCTGATCGCTAATTTTACGTCAAATCCGTTGTCAGTTACGTACTGTATGTCATACTCTGATCTATGCTGTATGTATACAGATACATTCCTTGCTCTGTGGTTACGTATAATGTCAGTGACAGAGCCTCCATTTATTATTGTCTATTAGTAGAGAGTGAAGTGTGATTAAAAAAAAAATATTTTAAAACAACAACCGTTATAATACTGTTGTTATAATTATTATAACTCAGTCATGATACCATTAAACTTCTTATATGAGTATCAACGCTCTTACAAACCTAACAAACAAAACAATAAAATTTATCTACACCTTGAAAAACTGATATGTAAATAATTTCTTTTAAATATAATAAACTTCATTATTAACATTAAATAATCGAGTATTCCCTTCCACTATGTGTGTATGAAGGGGAACAAAGAAAAAAACTAAAGAATACTCTACACTACAAAATCACACTTGCTACGCGTATAGAGCTACGTCGTAGCACTTTTTGCTATTAGAATAATATTTCCGTAAACAATGCCAAATGTTTGTTATTATCTTATCAACTGGCTTGATTTACATTTAAAGGTTGGTTTACAGTAGTGTGTTATATTACGGTGAGATTACCAACTCTACACTATGAAGTTGTGCACTTTTTATTTTCACTCATTCCGTCGACGCAGTTGAAATAGTTAAAACGAATTAAAATAAAAAAGCCATTTAACATAGAATCAATAATGCAGAGACGAAGGACGATAATAATAATGATAATAATGACTGTATAAAAATATTTTCTTAAATATTTCTTATTATTTACCTCCTCCTTATACTTACTTACTTAAGTATAATTTTTTAGTCCAAATTAACATACTTTACCTGTTTTACTCGAAATAAATTATATTTACGGTACTTACCTAGGTAGGCTCAATTTTAACAAATACAATTTTTTTAATTGATTTTAGACTCGACGTTTGTCTTGAATGTGATAATATCGAAAAACCGCCCACGAGTTCATCTATCCGTTCTACGCCCAACGAATGTGTGAGAAAGGGAGCTTTGAAGCTTTTGAACTTTTTCATCGCTTGTCAGCTTTCAGCCTCGTGAGAGATGACTGAACTGAAATTGAACAGTCGCGCTGCAACCGCCGCGCGCCCTACACGTGTTTAGGGGAGTTTGCGCGCTCTTCATTGTAATGTTTACGCGAACGCTCTTACGTCGAGTAATGAAAAACTTTTAAGGACAAATTTTATTAATTAATTTTATTATTTTGTGATTACCGTGCATGTGTCGGACTGTCAACCATGGGTAGCAAAACCCCCAACAATTCTTCATCACCACCGAGAGCACAGGTGAAGAAGGAGAATGAAGAAGAAATCAAGGTATGTTAATTAATAACTTTCTTGAATTACGTTTAATTTGAGTGACATTGACGGCAATTTCCGTAGGAAGACCATCGTCATGTTACTGCGTGCTGTTGGATGTTGGCAAGCGGCCTGTTTCATCTAGTCGAAACAGGAGACGCGGTGTCGTATTTTTAAATTTGATATGCTCGCAGTTTACGCGAGGGTCTCTCCACAAAGGCTCCAATCGCGGGGTTACGCCCAATAAATTATTCGGTATACGGTTACAATATTAATTACATTTTGCGATATACAATAAAACGCGTGTAATATCACGTTTTCGAGGCCTTTTCCAGCCATTAAAGTGTGTAACGTGATATCCGAAGCGCGCTCGGATCGCTGTAACCGGAGTCGCTGGATCTTTTGATAATAGATATAGGCGCCGCGGTTGTGTGAGTGTGTACGGATTGGAGATACGTTACGTGTGAGCGTGCGGGGTAATTTTAGACGTTCCTTTGCTCAAAACGTAACTCGAGACCGTCCCAGGCCGCAAGCCGACGCTTCAATTTATTGTTTTCATTTGATTATCACACTCGTACATATGGCAATGTAGCGTAATCCGATTGCGTTTGTAGCTTTAATAAATAAATATGGCGGCCGCCCCCGCTGATTCGCGCGCTTTTATTTTGGCGCCACGGAAATAGTTTGACATGTCAATAACCCCATTGGCGGTGTCCACGCGAAAGTGACGTCACGGGACACGCGACAGTTTGCGAAAGTTTGAGGTCGATTTAATTTATGTGATTACGAGTCTAGCGTCCTAAATTACTGAATCTATAGGTTTTATTTTTACCTTCTCTTATATAAAAATATGCGTCGTTGGTATCCCTGCGGTTAGCGAACGAGTAGTTTTATAGCGAGAACAAAAAGTAGTCGCATGCGTTTTTAAATATATAATTTCTCGGAGATCACTGATATGCTGACAATAAATTGAAAATAACGATTCGATAGCTATCTGAATGTTCCTCAACCTGTTATTAGGCTGCCGTAAATAGCGGAGTGCCGAGTAAGTGTTATCTTGGAACGTGTATAATAGTAGCCTCGTCAGTTTGTATGTTGCAAAATGAACAAATTGAATTGAGTTAACATCCACATTTGCAAGTTTTGTAACTACTGTAGATACTACGAGTAAGCAAAACTGATTTTTGTAGCAAGTAGGTACTTTAAAGATTGCTTTGCCGTTAAATTAATATCCTCTTTGGTTTTGTTTAACTGATATTTTTAAATATTACGTTATAATTACTAAAAAACTACCTTACAATTTAAAAAGTAAGAACTAATCAACAGCCAATTATTCCGTGTAGATGGCCATCGCGATCCATAGACATCTACAGTTATAAATTATTGTAAGTTTTGAAGTAGGTACCTATATCAGATAAATTAAAATAGTAGATTAGTACACGTTAGTAAAAGCCTTTATTAAAACAAGGTTTCTTAACGCAGTTAGTTCCTGACAGAAACAATTTGCTTTCCTTAGAAATATCTTAAAGAACATAATAAACAACAATGCTATTAAATCATGAGGTTATCAGTAACTAAAATATCACGATACCGTTACGTGTTTTGCGATCAATTCAAAATAGGAACGGTAAACGAAAGTGCAACGAGTTTTTCGTTCTAAATGCAAATTTCTACAACATTGAAATGATCAATCCTTACTCGCGATGCCGGTTCGTGTAACCGATAATATCGTTTAGCTTACAAATTGTCCTGATCCGAATATAAGGTACGAAAAAAGACGACAATTGCCGAAATTTGCTTCAGTTTGGAAATGTGAATAGGTACCTACAATCATGCAAACAGCGTGGTTACCCCAAAATGTGATCTACACATGCGTTATACTGCTTATTCGTGAAATCTGCCACTTATTTTGGACTGGTTTAGACTTCCAATAAGCTGTAGCTATTGGGTGGTTTGTTTACCATAACAACATAGTGGCAATATACCTACCTAGGCAGCGCTCATAATTTTCAAGTATTGTATCAATTGTAAACGAGCCGAACATTTTAAATCATTAAAACTTGTTTGATATTATGATTTATTTGTTGCTTGATAGGTATCTTGTATTGCCTTTTGTATAATTAATATAGAACTAAATAGTTAGTAGTTTTCACTCTATTGCGTTTTTATCCAGCAAGCGAACTGAAGTACAATCTGTTTAGCTCATTAAACTTAAGAAATGAAGACGCCTCAATTCCAGAATCCGTAAATGTAATTTAAAAAAATGTTTTTGTCATAGCAACAAACTCTCTGATAATAATAACTAACTCTACTGATAATAATTAAAATATTTCTAACCTATGACATTTGGATTCAACGATTCGAATTTCAAACAGAGTTCTACACAATATTATGTTTAAATTAATTTAGGGCATAGACAATTTGAAAGTTATACAGTTGGCGTGATCTTAGCCTTCACTGTGTATTAAGGTTACTCTGTCGTCAGCAAAAGGACGTGGGAGTCGTTAAACGGAATATTTGCACTGAAAATAATCTGTGGATATGAATTGTTTGTATCATCATACCGAAAGTATGCAGGAACATAGTAGTCGTAATCTTCAATAGTTGTAATTAGGAATATAAAATATTACCTTAGTGAACAGAGCCTCTAGCCAAATGCACTTTCCTTCCAACGCTCACGCCTCACGTTGTCCAAAAATGTATGGATGACATAAACGACGCCATTTTTTTTCCGCGCCTAATGTCATTCCCATACATTTTTAGATAAAGTTAGACGTGAGCGTTCAAAGGAAAGGATATTTGGCTATAGGCTCAGTAGCATGGCCGATCTATCTACAACGTAAGCGGATTGACGAATTTCAACATTTGAAGTGTCATTGGATTCATGTCCAAATTAATTTTCAGCAATCAAGGTTTTTGTTTTTCTATTAATTTTAAAATTTATTACTTACTTTGTTTTGACATCGAAACCAGATTTCAAATTTCGAATCCTAACATAAAACCAAAACTAACGATTACAAGAGCTCTTCAGTATTGACCATCAGTGTCCATTTCCAAAGTCCTTAGAAATAAGAGGTACACATTGCTGATATGAAGACATCCAAGATACCTCCATTAAATTACGATGTCATAAATCCGAGCTGCAATTCGGGTCGTAAATTTAATGGGGCAGATCGCAACATTGGCCCCGAATAGAATGTTTTCCGCGTGTGTACCCCACGTCAGCGACATTGCAACTGCATTGCGGCTAGGGTTGCCACTTTTGAGTTTATGGGGATGAGAAAGGAATCAATAGGCCTTAATTTCTACTCGAACTGATCCGTATTGCTCGGGCGTCCTGCCCTAGTAAATAAAGACCGTGTGAGTTAGTTCTTCTTATAATACCTTGACTCTGCATAAACGTATCCGTTAAGTGCCCCTTGCAAAACTAAGGAAATTGGCCATCTTGATCCCTGTTTTAAAACTCATTGTGACGTGTAAATCTGTACCTATTGTATACCACACTAGTGAGTAGTTATATTCTTAGACGTGTACACATTTTACTAACTCATGACCATGTGAAGTGAAGTTTGAAATACGTAGTATCTAACGGCTTGTCGCCAACCCTATAGTGATGCGCCCGCGCAGTTTATTGGGCCAAGGTCAGTTGTTACGTGCGGTATGTACACGCTTTGCTGTACAGGGTGTACCACATAAATGTAAGTGTAGCTTATTACTCATTAAAATAATAAAAACATAAAAAATTGATTATACCAAAAAAATGAGTAACCCACAAGGAACTGTCCTGACTTCAGTAATTGTGCTGAATCAAAATACCGAAACGAGATTATTTTTTCATACACAACTTATTAATATTTAATATTTATAATTATTAGCTTCGACATATCAATAACTAGTAAAATTATTTTTATTAGAAAATTGTTACAATAACATTCTTTAATAACTGAAATCACATATGCAAATATCATTTTGAAACCTCTAGTTTCTGGGGCAGTCAAAGCTAAATTTCAAAGATCAGTATCTTTTCCCCAGAATTCCAAATAGGTATTCTTTTTTTGCTTCTGTCGTTTTGATATTGTGTATTATAGTAATGAGAAAGCCGTGAGTCACTCTGATATTAATATTATTGGTGGGCAAGCGTTCTGCCTGACCCACATACCTAATTAAAAATGCTCACTGAACGCGACTTTTCTTCGCACATTCGCTTCCGATTTGTCTACATGGCGATTTCTTTTGTTACTTATTAGGTACAAGTTGTGACGTTATTTATAATAACGCGAGTCGAAGCAGTCATTCAGGCGTCATAAAATTTCAGACATTATTACACACATAGTATTGGTTAGTGAGCGCTCAAGTAATGCGTAACGCAATTTTTTTAAGATTTTTGACCCCATTCCCCCTATGTAACGCTTCATAACATTTTACTAGACCCTCTCCTCAAAATTGCGTTAAATAATACTTGAATGGCTCCTTACCAGTGCGCCAGGTATAGAATGCCACTAGTAGCTTCAAGCCTGGCAATCCACAAATGATTCAAATCTCAATTTGATTTGAAAGGAGTCGAGTGGAATCTTGTCTGTGATGAAGAGAAGAGATTGAGCCAAATACGGAATCCTTCCTAAGTTAGACAAGTTGTTAAAAAATCGCGCCGCAGTCTAATCTTACTAAAAAGAGGGAGTTGAACCAAATTCCTCCTAGGTTAGAGAAGTGGTTAAGAAATCGCCTAAAACGCCTCATACTTAATGGAAGCAAAAAATGCCTCCTCCTTCTGATACCATAACACGAAGACTTTCTCCACTAACAACACAGCCAACTGGAATCAATCAATGCGCCATGGAACAATGAATCACGCGTCGAACAAAACGATATTTAACCCGCGGCAGTGACAAACTGCGGAGCGATGCAGCCGCTATCCGATAGCCCGTCGTAACCGACACCGGTGTGATGGTATGATGCCTCTGCACATCGTACTTGTGCCACAGACTAACTATACCTCGTTTTAATGATCGTGATAGAAAAAGTAAACAAACTTTTATCCATTTTATTAAAAAAAAAAAATTAAATTTGTTTTAACATTAAATTATTATTTATTCTTCAATTTTTTTTTATTTGTGTCTGTCTTATTTTTAAACCAATAATTATAATAAAAAGACATCTTATCAAGATCGTTGAAACGGAGTGTACAACACTGGTAGATGGCGTGGTATAATGTCCACAAATTAGCTGGCCTTATAGCCAAATGTCCTTTGCTTGGAACGCTCACGCCAAACGCTATCTAAAAAATGTATGGGAATGACTTAAGGCGCGAAAAAAAATGGGGTCGTTTATGGCATTCCCATACATTTTTAGCTACCGTTTGGCGTGAGCGCTCAAAGGAAAGAGCATTTGGCTGTAGGCGGCTTTAGTTCTTCATATTAACGTCACGATAACGACAGTAATATTACTAGTTAATTTATCACTCAGTATTTGATTTGATGGCATTTTCTTTTATCCTGATATCTATCATGTTATCCCATTTATGAAAGAGGAAAACATGATATGGCCCATGCAAGGGTAGGGTTATCCAGGCGAAAAAAAGTCAGAGGAAAATCTCCTGGTTCTCTTTTTGAAAATAGATAATACAAAATCATTTAACAGTTCGACATTGGAATGTTAATAACAAAAGCGAAACAACAATCGCATTCGCAAAAATCACCCCACAGATAACCTTCCTATTTTGTATTTAATTAAAAGTTTCGTATGACACTTCTATACCTTGGTTTAATCTGTCAAAAGGGGGTGAATAAACACCACCGCCGGCACAGGAGGCGTGCGTGAGCGTATCAGATATCCGATGTCCGTTGACTTCACTATACATGCAACACAGCCTTTAACACCACGCAATAAGGTTCAAAATCGTTTACCTCTAAATGTTGAAGTAGAGTAGGGACGGGAGCTGATAAATCTAGCTCGGGTCTAGATTTCTGAATGTTAGTCTTAGGATTGTTTACCGGTCTATGGTTCTAAACCCGATATGGTTAATAGCATCTCGCTTTCGTTTTTGTTGTGCTATCTCGTTACTGATATTGAATCGGTTTCGATTTCTTATTGTTAGGTATTTGGAACGTTGCTAAGTATTTCGGAGCGACGATATACAATATTAATTCTTGCTATTTTAATAGCTACTATCAGACATTTCCACATGCATGGAAGGTTGACTGATAGACCATGCCCTAAGACATTAAGTTTTGCCCTATATTTAATTTTCTCCTTTAAAAGAGATGGCATATTCAAATACAATAAATATGAATTAAAACAGATTGAAATATCTTCGTTTCTAAAATCAATCATTGCATGGAAATCTCTTAACTGATTTAAAGAGCATAAAGAAAGGATTGGTGAAAATTCATTGAAGAAAGGGGAAAAATAGAGCTAAAATTTAAAAATTTTTTCGGACAAACTCGCGAGCTCCACATAGTCTAGTGAAAAAGAAACTAATCTTTATAGCAGTACCGTCATAAATCAAGACACATAAAATACCTTAAGCTGTAATGTTCCTTTATTATATTTACGAATATCGTATGACGTTGAAAAAACACGGCGTATCCGATTGCACGGATATTTGATCCGTCGCTCGGCGGGAATTCTCCAAATGTTATTTTTACAGTTAAACTCTAAAAAGGTTTCAAAGTGTAATTAAAATTCGATATTTAAATTTTAAAATATGTGGGTTACCTGTTTTGCGTTCGGAGCTTCGGCTATCGGTTACTGGAGATCGAGTTATCTGAAATATGCGGCCAGTGGTGGGACACAATACCTACCTACCTATCTTTTACTTCTTTTTAATACAAACTTACTGATAGATACTAGAAGTAACTACGCTGTGTCGCGTGTTTGTCTAATCATCTTCCCGCTAGTTATGCCTCCTAAGATTTCATTTCATTTGATCAGATTTTAGTGAGAAGTTAAACAGTAGGTCTATAGGTACCTACCTACTTAAACTTATCAAAATTTATTGAAACGAAGTTTCTTAACGAAGCACATCCCGGGACAGGAGGTGTGAAATGACGCAAAATTTGGAGTTACGAATATCTGAACATAAATTGTTCCCAAAAATGTTAGTCGAAACGAAATTCTTCAAGCCGTTTGGGCTTCGCGTGGCAAATAAATGGACATAGAAATGCTCGAAAATCATTACCCGCCGTCTGTCGCAGTCGGCTAAAGACGAGAGATTAGCAACTCAACACCGAATAAACATTTAACAGTATGAATCATCGAATACCCTTTATATTGTAACGTGATACCTGACGAAGACGCTCGGCCCGACAGTTTAGACTTTTAACCCGGTGTCGGGTGTCCGGTGTCTCAGATGACACATTTTTTACACTGCCAACTGAAATTGATGGATGCTTGATGAAGTAGTGTTGGTGTCTCGTGTGAAAAGATATGCTTATGTATAAACTGTGGAGGCAATGATATTTTATACTGTAGACTAGATTGGCAAAATGACTGGGCACATGTTCTGCAACATATTTTATCTTTATGTTGATCTCTTAGTTCTTCGCATCAGTCCTTGCCTTCAATTTTCGTTATATCTTTGGTAAATTATTATTACATTGGACAAGTCTTGCTATAATGACGTTTCCAGATTTCTAATAATTTAGCTGGTATTTTGAAGTATCCCGACATATTCTACTACGACCACTCATATTTTATTAATTAAAAGTTACGCCAAAATTCCCTCTTCCAAGTGCGCAATATTCTTACAAACACATACAAAATAATTCAGGCATAAATCAAACAGATTACATGTATTAAAGACGTGTTAACATTAACATAAAATAGTATAGTATACATTGTCGCTTAATGTATGTAATATCCCTTGTTTCTGTAAAGCGATATGCTTGATCGACATGTAAACTGGCTGTTAGTACCGGCTCGGCTGTCGTGGCTCGAGTTACCACATTATTTACATCATTACAGAATAATCCAACCATATTTGTAGCGTTAAATTGTTATAAAATGGTAATAATACCCGACACAATTAGACACACAATTTTACCCGACACTGTTAGGTGCTAAATCCGCTCCAGCATGGTGAATTAAAGTTACTATGTTCATACCAACCTAGTAACCTCTATCATGATCGTTTCCATAGGGGGTAGATTCGTAGTTCTAGGGGGAGGATGGTACGAACTACGAAAATAATGATCTTAGTAGTACTGTGACTCAACCCATTAATGGCCCATTATTGAGCAAGGGTCTCTTCTCATAACTGAGGAAGCCTAAAACCATCACGCTGCTCCAGTGTGCATTAGCGAAGAGGTGGATGATCAACCCAAATGTCGGAAGTTTTTATGCCACACCAAAGCCTCAGAAATGATTTAACGACAGACATCTAATGAGAAACGATGGCTTAACGTGCCCTCTTTAATCCATGCCATCTTCGGTCAACCATCCACTTTCCGACCACGCCGTAAGTTGCTTAACTGTGTGGATCATTTATGATCGATGCAAGCGGCTGGACTATAAGCGCTATAGGTATTCTGCTTCAAGTAGGATTTAGTCAGGTGATAATTTTTAGTCAAAGTTTTGTCATTTTTAAAACTTCACCTGTACAAGTTTCTGACAACACTATTAAACCAACAGCACAACAAGCCAACTTGGATAACTTGCCAACCCCAATCCAGCCAACTGCCAACTGCCAACGGCTACTGGTGTCGGGCTCGCCACCCGAGAGTCCAGGGCCGGACACCCGACACTGCACTAAAAGCGGCCGAATGTCCCGCCAACCGTATTGCGTTACGGCGCTACCCTTTGCTTCACTTTATTGGATAATATTTACAGTTAAACACGTCATTGATATCGTGTAACACTGAACAACAAATTTCAGTTTGTTCGTACAGTTTTTAAACAAAAAGGTCTCGATCTTAGAAATATATTTCTAAATTATAAAAACAGATAAAAAAATGAGACTATACCATAACCGTAATGACCTTGATACTATAGGTACAGCCTAATTGTGTCTGTTTAAAAAAAATTTAACCTAAGCAATCCCCTAAAAGTCTCCTTATTAATTAATCATTATTGATTAAATTCAATCGAAGTCTTATTCCTTAAATACTAAGGTTCAGTATTAATTAACAAATAACACAGGCTATGTAGGGAGTTATTACTAATTTTCTCTTTTTTATTAAAATTAGATGGAGCGTAAATTCGGACCCTCTCTATTTGAAAAGTTTTAATACATTTTGTTTCTTTTCAAAATATTTCTTCATTTATAAACGACTTTATGAAACATACTTACAATTTGTAAAAGTGTCAAGTAGCTTTATTAACGTAGGAAAATATTAATTAAGTAACAAACTATCGCGTTACTCATTAAAATAAGAAAGCAATATCTTCAACAATTCTTAATCCAGGTGCCATGGTGTCGATTACATTTTTTCACAGCGTAATTAAGAATATTTTTAATTACATAATCCGAAGCTCCGTTCCGACTCCGATCCGGTAGCCGGTTTAATTATCGCAGCATCCGACACCGCCTTCATTTTAGAGTAACCCGAGATCAGAAGCTACGAACACTGTTTATGTAGGAAAAACAGTCTGTTGCTCACATGATACTGAGATACCTACATAGCTGTGCCTTCAGGAATGAGAGTGTGTAGTGACTGAAACAATTACTTTGATTTCACTTGAGTAGTTATGTTAACCGTGAAGGTTATTTATGTTTCGTAGTTTACATGATAATAAACTCAGTAATGACATATATTTCAGCCAAATATTAACTTTACTGTCCTATATTCACCGTCAAAATCAGCTAACACAGAGGTTAATCACAACTACTAGTCATTGAATGATAAAACATAAGAGTTTTTTGAGACGTCCGTAATAAAAAATATACAGTACCTACGTATAATAGAATCCTCACACATCATTAGTTGAAACCCATTAAGACATGGGCATACGTACATGTATACGTTCTAAAAACATAGTCCTCTTTCTGGCATAGTCGAGTAAAAACTGTTAAGACGACGGGCTTCGAGTCAATCAGTCAGTTAGTACATATAGGTAGATTATTGATGTCAGTCGAACTTGCGGTGGATTGCTGAGGATATTGTATCCTTCCTGATTATGTTTCAGCCACTCAGGTATCATAATATTCATCAGATACTGCTATTGTGAAGTGAATTTTTAAAGTAATATCGAACACCGGTGAGTTTGGTAACTGGATATCGCTTCGCTTCGGTATCTAGATTGAAATATAGATGTGCTATCTTATTTAATTTTAATTTAAAATAATATCAGGTAGCGTTTTGTTTATTAGAGTTATGTATAAAATAACATGTAGAGGTACTTATACCTCGTTTTTTTCGTCGTGATATAAGAGATAAACAATCTTACACTGTCTTTTTATTGTAATTATCGATTTAAAAATAAGACAGACACAAATTAAAAAAACTAAACAATAATTTAATGTTAAAATAAGTTTCTGTATACTTCTAAATATTTTTTTAAATTAATGAAATAAATAAAAGTTGTGCCTAGATTGTTTACCTTTTATATCACGAGGTATACTAACTAATTTTCCTACATTAGGTAATCCCGAGTGTAAATTTTCATGTAGTACCTTTACTAAATGCTCCTGTTATTAGGCAACTGTTGTTACGACGTTGCGCATCGATTCAATAATAAAATTGTTTGTCCCTTGAAGAATCTTGGCAACAGCACCACCTAACGAATCAAGTTAAATCATACGCAGTCCTTAAATACGTTACACATTTTTTATTCCTATACAATCTAGTGTTTGTGTCACTGTCTTTAGCACTATGAATTAGCGGGTTCTCGCTTCCCTAATCACGGCAATAATGCCCTTAATAGGATTCCATGGGAGGCGTTGATCTACGGTCCAGCAATAGCAGCATCAAGGAAATATCTATCCAGACATCGGCTCTAAGGAGACAAATGGCTATTTAAGCTTGCACTATTCATTTAAGTATACGAAACTGATTCAGAATACGATTGCAAGACAAGAAAAGCTTGTTGCTGGC
>LGAG01000247.1:116193-138436 GCA_001278395.1 Lerema accius
TGAGCTGATAACTAATTCTATTGTGATGTTTTTAAATTCTATGACGAAATTACTTTGTCATTATTTCAATGAATTAGAATTTGATGATGTAATCGGTCCTGGAATGTGTGTTGGGCGCCAATGGTTTCTTAGTATCACTTGATTTAATTTGCCATCTTTAGTATGATATTATATTAATTTGTTACTTGTACGTGTTGCCGGCTGCCTATTAAATTAACCATATCATGAAATTTCGTGTATTTCAGAATAATACGAAACTTGACGTGACTTTGCGTCGCGTTTTTCTTAAACCTGATCACTTATAAAAACAAGATTTCCTCATATTATACTCGAAGATGTAGTTTTTATAACGACAAGAAAACCTTCATCGTTAACTCTTGCTACCTTAACATTGAAATCTTTTAAACCATTTACCTTTAAACTTCGTAAGAGCGTCATACCTTAAACGATTGCGTTAGTAACAAAACGACTTGGTATGGTTCCATGGCAAGGGGCGTGGCTCTCGTTAAGACGTATTTTATTACTTTCCTTTCCTGTGCTAAGGTTTCGTCGTTAACATCGATGTCATATCCGTTATTACTCCTTTTATGTTAGTAGCCGACAAGCGATCACTGGCCATCTTATAGGATTGCTAAACTACTATAAAGTGCGAGAGTATGATCGTATTCATATCCTTAGAGTATTTGTTACTGAACTTTCCCTGAATGACTGGATTTTGATAGCATTTAATGTGTATGAGCAATTATATGTATTTTTATTGTAAGAAATATAAATAAATAGCACAACAATATTTGTTAGGACAGCTATTTTATTTTAAAAATTTCAATGCGCTATACAAATTAAATATATCGATAGGAATGATAAATGAAACCACGAAGCCACAGTTTCTATTTCTATGCAATTTCCCTTCGCAAAGGGCAAAAATCACCTTGTTTGTTGGCAGAAGCAAAAATTCAATCTGAAGCAATAATGCCATCTGTACCATTCCCAGTCGGGTCAGGATTGAATTGAAACAAATTGAATTGTGGAATGCAAATTGAAAGTAATAGTCGTTCTGATGGCACTTGTTTTGTTTGGGTCGCCATCTTTTGTTTTGCCGGTGTTTTGAAGGTAGTCTTTTGTTTTCGTTCATTGGCGGGTAGCTGTGAATTGATTCGTCGTGGGATAGTCAAATGCCTCACGCTTTCAGTATGATGAAAGAAATTTGTTGTATAACCTCTCTGAATTTTTGATTTCACTAAACATTAAGTATAATGCGATGGGACTTTGCCACAGTGTTTTGAACGAGTCTATACTCTATAGTTTGAAATAATGAGTTGTAGTGGAATTTCGACAGCTCCTCGGGTGAATGAAATAAAGCTCTTCTATACATTTACTTCAAAATAAATAAAACAACACCACCCCCATTTGACTGGTTACATAATACTTAATTGCCCCCATATATGCCACTCCTTTCGAATGATAAAACCTTATTCCCTTCCCTAAAAATCCCTTATCTATTACCATATTAACATCATTATTCAAAACAGACTAACCGGGCCCTAGCACATGACCATTCAGTTTTTTTTAACTTAAACCTATTTTCACCAAACCGCTTTACGAATTCGTATAATGACTTGCGCCGTGTAAAATCCGGAACATTTAGTTAATTAACCGTCAAGCTGCGGTCTCTGCCACATATTCATGAAACCGCAGGACTAGTGATGTACCTACATGTGTACTTCTATTTGTACTATTATTCTGTCTGGGTCTAGATTTAACTTTGTAACAAAGAAGGGAAGCATTTATTGCATCGCTTGTATTATGTATATGTATAGTATAAAACGCTATTATCAGCTTGGTATTGTATAATTATAATCTCGTGACGTGAGTGGCGTGATTTTAACAGATTTTGAAATGTCGGATCAATTAGAAATTTTGCATACTTACCGAGGAGCGATGACAATGCAATAATTCAATTTTTTTTTTACTTTTTAGTATCTACGTATTTTCACAAAAGCGAGTCTTTTAGTTTTTTATTGATATAGCTGATCAAATAATGATCAATCATTGGCCGGAAAAATAATAGATCCGAAAAAAATATACATTGGCTCTCAAACACCCTGACGGAATGACTGACGTGTGACGGGGTCGTTTGACAGCTGACAGCTTCAAGGAAAATATACCTTTATTTCGTGGCTATAAACTTTTCAACATTTAATACCACCCTACACTAATATGAGGAGAAAACATTCCATGCCCTAATATTTTTTCGCTTAGTTTCTTAACCCAAAATTAATGGACCTATTTAAGAATTCTTTCACCGATAAAAAGCTACATTTAACTACTAACATTATTGTACTAAATAGCAGATAAAGGTTTACCGAAGCGAAGCGAGAGTGGACTACCAGTATAGTATAATAGAATTTTATAGATACTTACTAAATAGTAAGTATTACAACGACGAAAAAGGGACAGACTCTTACATCATGGGTCATGTACGACCCGCGTCGTTTCACTAGTTTTTTTTATTATCTTCAATCAGCCAAATTACAGTTTCTTAATAATATACACAGCCCTCCGAGTTTCATTAGCTTGAGCGTAACTTATTAACTCTGATGATATTTTTCTTCCAAGGGTCGCAATATGTCCTGGGGTTATAAGACAAAATCCCCTAATAGAAATAGCCCGGATGGATCTCCCTGGCGATTTATTATAATTACATACATTACTTATGGCACAAGCAACCCTAATTTATGTACCTTGTATAAAAATAGATGTGTTGCTACTTTTTTGGCGATGTTTACCTTATTTCATTCTAAGACGTCTGTTTTATGAACGGATCTTAAATGATTAAATCACTAAGAAACATTGATATTACTTTGAGACCTTTAAGACTTATTTCACCAACAACATCTCATCTATTACACGGATTAAGTAAGCTATTCGATGCATTAATACTAGTTTATAATTCTTATCGTTATTTTATACATGTATCAATTAGTTATTGACGTCTGTCAATTTTATTAGAAAGATAAAGCTGTTAGGTAGATACTCGTTGAAAATCGGTGGTTTAATTTTATTGTAGTACATTTTGATTATCCTTTCAATAAGTATTTGATGAAATGCAAAAATGCTGTTTGATAACAACTTCAAACTAAACGTAATACTTGATATTTCATCCGTGAAATGGGAACTCAATATATTATTCACAAATCTATTGAAAATGTCGATACTAACTTTTGTCTTTTATCTCATGGGAACAGATCCGTTTATCAGAATACAAAGTATCGTAAACGTTGTCCCTTAATATAAAAGTTTTTGTATGTTTAGTCCCAAGTTGCTCTGTTAAGTGGTTTTTGTGTTATATCATTTAGAAGTTTTATTTTTAGTAGGTGTAGTACAGGCCAGTAGTTAGAAAATATCGGCCCGTAAATAACTAGTGGCTCTTTGGTTCTTTAGCTACAGCTCTTCCAAAAACAGTTGAGTGTACTTATATTTACTTGACAGCGCCAAATGGGTAGTGGTTTTTATGCGTATGTATGTATGTCCATTTCAAAGCATGATCAACAGCCTCGATCGCTAGACCGATTTCAATCTTAAGGGGTGTAATTGGTATCATCTTTAATGTGGAAAGTGACATTGGCTATATGATTTTTAATTAGGGCAACCTCCCCGGCATTCGTAATAGTAGGATTTTTGTTTTTATAACGATGAAAACTAGTTTTCACTTTTATTGAAACTGTTTGGATATCAGTATTTCCCTGAACTCTGTTTAGTTAATCAACTCAAAGCCGCCTGGTGACCGCGGGGACCAATTTTATGTACCGTGAACATGACTCGATAGAATTAGCATAGTGGTCCGTTCTGGTGAACTGCTATAGCTGTGCCATGTGTAATCGTCACGGAACACGCACTACGACGTGACGTGACGTCATATGTCACGTGGTTTGGGGGGCTACATCGACGCGCGAACGTTATGGGGTCCTTCATGGTCGAATCATTGTCGTCTATTGACATTTGTAGAAATTGGCATCTTGTAAATTCCTGGTGGCTAAAAGGCGCAGTTTTCACCACGGAAGAGTATATTAGCAGGATGAATTGATGGATTTTATGGATAGAGTGGATCGGACGGACCCATTTTATTACCTCACTGCGCCAGAAGGTGGCTAATGTTTTGTATTTAATTATCTCCATCTATAAGTATGCTTTACAGCTTAAACGGCTTCACAAAATTCAGCATTAATTGGTTTTTGAATACACCAGCTTCAGAAAATGAGACCATGATCAATTTCCTAAAACAAAAACATAAAATACGTGAATTAAATTAATGCCTCTCTACACGAAACAACTTTCACTGCGATTCAGTCTCTCGCTTTGAAATCGATATCATCTGTTAATCGGAATAAACAGGTGTGATCTCGATACTTGTTATACTCTTATTACTTTTTGTTAGTGAATGGCTCACTAAAATTCATTGGCGTTAATATAGCGTTTATGTCCTGTAAAAATCCATCTCGTGGCGTCCTCTTCCAGTATAAAATAAACCAATGTTAGGGCCCACCCATAAATTCATCATCATAGCCCATAACTGTCCCACTGCTGGGCCTGGGTCTCCTCTCACAAATTGAGGGGTACAGGCCATCTCCCACGCTGGCCAAGTGGGAACTGATAAGTTGCGATTAGTGTATCAGGTTTAATCATAATAGTACCATATTATTAGACGTCTGTATTGTAGGAACATTTTAAGGGTCGGTTTTACCATACTAGTCGTCATTAATTCTTATTAGATGCCATTATGGAAAGTGATTCTGACATCTCGGTTGAGAAACAGCTGTGTTCAAAATTGAGAGGTTTGAGCTCTTTGTCGGTTACTATAACTTAACCCTTTGTTGCCGAAGAAGTAGGTATATCATACTTAATAAAAATGTTGATTGACTGACAGACACGCTACAGCCTAAACGAGTAGACCTGGAAGCATGAAACTTGGCACAGAGGTTCCTTTCGGAATGTAGGGGAGCACTAAGAACGGATTTTTGGAAATTCACACTTTAAGGGGGGGAAATAGGGGTTGAAAGTTTGTATGAAAATTAACCAAATTTTAAAGCAAACAGTTTGCAAATTCGTATTTGGGTTTATGGGTGAAAGGGATAAAAAACCTAATTCAACGATTTTTTTAAATCAACCCTTAAGGGGGTAAATATCACCGCAAAACTATAATTTCCGCAAGCAAAGCTGCGGGCAACAGCTCGTAGGCAGATAATTTTCTATAACTGCAATTTTTTATATTTACTTGAAAGGTTAAATTAAAAGTCTTTTTTAAAAACAGGTTGAAGCTTACATGGAGAAAGGCTAAATAAAATTTTGCGTATCATATGCGTTATAATATTAACTAAAGTAAATCTTACCTACCACACTGCAATTTCATACACACACGTCAAACGTTGACAGCTATTTGACGTTGACATTGTGATCTGTCAGCTAGAGATCTGAAGAGTCTATAGTCTATTGTTTGACATAATGAGTTGGTCGAATTTGGACCGCAGATCGAGTCCTCTAGTATAGGATAAATAAGTAATCTAACCATTAGCGTAGTCAATCACGATGTTTAGTAGAACTTGTTGGGATTAGCAGAATGATCAATTATAAGTAGGGCTGCCACCCGTCCGTGTTGCCCTGGATTTGTCCTAGTTTAAGAAATGTCCGGGAAGCTTTTATTACAGTCCAGGTTTTCCCCGGTTATTTTTTTTTACAAAATAAGCAACGAGTTAATTCAAATGTCTATTAAGCAGTCATTTCTATCTGAGATCGCTTTCGTGTAAATCAAGTGTTAACTTAATCAAAAAATCATAAAATTCGTGTAGTATTTTTTATGTAGGTATGTCCCGTAATTTTTGTTGTAATATCAATGGAAAAGCAAAGATTTTTGCTGACATGTCTTATTTGAGTTTTAAGAATATTTTGTCCGGCTGTGACAATTTAGGTGATGGCTGTCTTGATTATAAATGGACGAAGTATTAAGAAGCTTAACGACTTCTTTTAAGATTTAAGGACTGCTAATGACATTATTCAGAACCGAATGCTTAATTGCCCTCCTTACTTGAAGGTCGGAAAGTAGTATTTCGTGAGGAATTCTATCAAAGAATCAAGTTTACAACTTTGTGCTGCTGTTTACAGACGATTTCATTTTAAATTGGAGACTAGGCTCGGTAAATATAGTGCAGGATTCTTAGGAACCAAACCTGGTGGGTAATTGAGTGGAAAGAGGAAAACTGGCGCACTTTAAGAATCATGTTTAACGGTAAATAAACCACAAGCGAATGGACTGACGGACTGAAAGATAATAAATTTTTTTTATTAAATAAGTAAAAATATTTAAATATTGTGTGTAAGTAAAATGAGATTTTTATATAATTTAATGATACCTAACAGTATAATAGTTATTTAGTTAATACAATTTATGACAATTGCTATTATCAGAAAGAGAATTATGTATAAAATCTATTATGGCAATTCTGATATAAAAATGTAAAGTCACGTATTTTTTGTATAATTCTCTATTATTTTTTTTGTCCGAGTATTCCGCAAAAATAGCTGAGCGGATTTGTGCGGTTTCACTGATCGAATCCATTCAATCAAGTTAAAAATGTTGCACGAAATCTGCTGGAAACTGGAGTTACAGTTATCTCTGCATCGCTGGGTCATACAAATACGACGAATCTGAAAATCGAATAGTAAAATTCTGTCTCTTTATTATCTGACTGCGCTATGAGGCTAATGTTTGTCGATTGTATGTACTTACGTATGTATTTACCTATTTATGTACCGAATGTAGGTATGTCCATTTTGACCAGGTTTGGTCACATTTCAAAGCAAGTTACTTAATAATTTGCAACAAACTTTGGAAATTTGACACAGGATCCGAACCTACGTTCTCTTGTAGCAAAGACAAACTTTCTAACGTCTAGGGCATTACTTGTTCGGTCTTACTGCGAGCTGATGTTTATAGAACTGTAATTTATTCAATAGATCTATAATTTCTCGCTCATAAACTTTCTCTACTGGTTTTTTAGGGTTTCGTAGTTTCTAGAAACCCTTAATGTAGTCCGAACACTACTTAGCCCAAAGATTCTTAGTCGTTAGTCTAATCTAATTGATAGAGTATTATATTAGCACGTAAAGTAGGGATTCATTTATTTTCTATGTATCACAAGGCGCGGGGAATGTATCGTTTGATAGGTAGCTCTACAATATTAAAGGTATGCAAAGATGATTTTTCGATTTAGGAATCACTTTGCCATATACTGTGCTTTAAAGAGCTAATTTATATTAAGTGTCCCCAATCCCCATTTACTATTTTATTTTGAATGCGATAAAATCTTACATAGTACTAATAACAGTAGTATATCGAACATAACAAGACAACTATCACAACAGAGTACAATTAAATTTAATTTAATTACTTACTTAAAAAGTTAAAGAGTAGTTTAATAAGTAACTACAGAACCCTACAGTGCGCGTGGCGGAACACACTAGGTCATTTTTCCTTTTCAATTAAATGTAATTTAATTACTCAAAAACTTAGAGTAATTTTATGTAACTGCAGAAACCAACAGTGCGCGTGGCGGTACACACTAGGTCATTTTTTCTTTTCAATATACTCGTAATAGCTTATTAAACGGCTCATCGATTTATGTGAAAGCTCATTAGCGACGTATTCCTGCTACTGTGGCCGCTTGGAGCGCATTCAACACAGTCTACTGCAGTAATGACAAGCTGATTAAACCTTGTATGATGTTTAAATACTGCGCTCTTTAAAGACTTAACGACTAGAAGTAACAACTGGAACTGACAGCTTAATTCTCTGCGAAGAACAGAAATGCTCTTAAAATTTTGCAAGTGGGCACCAGTTTATTGCATCGGATATTGCTTTATATTATGGCCGAGTATCAAGGGGGCGTCGATTAATTATGTAGGGTTTAAAGGGGGGGTTTAAGGGGGAAGCGGTCGAATCGAATCTAATCTAATCTTACTTTGGGAAAAGGATAATTTATATAAAATGTTACTTACACTAGAAACGCGTATTATAAAAAATTACACTTAAGATTAGGGGATGATTAGGGAAGGATTAGAAGACATCTCACTAAGGGGAATAACAAATTGCCAAAAACGCCCAATGTCATTAATGGATATCCCGAATGTCCAAGTCAAGATTTTTCTTTTAGATTGACCTCAAAGGTTACTTATAGTCTCAAAGAGAATTATAGATTTAAGACAAAACAAAGCAAACAAACCCACTTATATCGAGAATGGGACGAAACAAACGAAAAGCATTAATGTAGGTCAGTTTCGATCCCTTGAGGTACCTTACCCGAGATGTAAATATCTTCCTAGTGCACGTCTCTAGTCTAGATAGACGCGTAGGATTAGATTTGTTGACCCTACGAATTTGAAATTTAAAAAAAAAAATTTCTTCAAAGCTTGCAATCTTGTATGACATATTATATTATTGTAAAGACACTGATAAACACTCTATGTTGATCGTGATAAAATACATATATGATCCCCTCCGTTTTACCAGATAAAAAACTCTTTAGAATAAAAAAAAATATTTAGGTGGACTTCTAAGAACACTAAAATCAAATAGGTACGCTGTGCGGTGAAATTGAACAGATGTGAAAATTTGCTGAATTTTCTCGGCGAAACTAAATTACTTCAGGATCTACTTTTAATAGGTAGTAGCGAAATAATCCCGCCGGATTTTAAAGAAGGAATGTATTTTCTCGAGAATGTTCTGCGAAGAAATCTTTACCCGCTTGTTTACTCCAGGGATTATAGTTCTAGTGCCGGGCACATTTGCAGAGGAAAAAAGAAGAGCTAAATATCCAGCGCTAAATAGGATGTTTCTGGGAAAAATGCTTAAGTTCAGCGTTTTGTATCGGGATTAGCACTGTCTTTTTACGTCACTTTCTGTGCGACAGCGAAGAATACAGAAATGTTTTTTTTTAATAACTGGGTTGGGAGACATTGGTATACATCTATACTTAATAAGCTAGAGGACCCGTTCTGTGGTCAAATTTCGACTATAACTTATTATGTTAAACTAAAAACTAGTTCGATGTACTTACTGCCAAGTGTCAATGCTAACGTTCAGCAGTCTGTCAACATGAATCAAAACTCACTTAACTTATGCAAAGTTTTGACAACCGATATCGAACTAATGCTTTCAAACAAGATTTAGCATAAACGAGCCTTATAAATACATTTCATACCGCATATATGCATTGTTACTTACATTGTAATTAGGTAAATAAAATAGGTAGGTACATATTTCCTCCCAATTTTTTAATTATCGCGTAATATTATAATAGATTTTTTGTTTGTTAGATTACATATTTTAATGAGCTACGATAGGATAATGTTTTTTGAACCTATTTTTTTTTAATTTTATTATTTTTTTACAGTATAATGATGATTTTTTTTTGATACCGGTTTATTACATTAAAAAACATATTTCATCAACCAAGTCGGGAAGCACCTTTAGAGATTCTAACGCGTGTTCTTTAGTGCTTAGACAAATTGCTTTGCCATAATTGAAAGTTTTAATTATACTAAAACGTTTTTTAAAGTTTCCATTAACGAATATGAAACAACATGTAGCTATGTATATTAATGTATGTAATACCTAGGAAAAATATATTTTCTTTCGTCATAAGTAATATCGTTAACTTTTAAAGTGGAAATTTCTTCAGATGTTGGTTGAGAATTTTATTCCTCGTTTACATATTCCTGGAATGTTATTCATCTTTTACGATTGCAAAAAATTTGTTACAAATTATTTAATGTAGTGCTTCAAATCTCTCATTAATATAAAACGAAATAGGAGTCGGTAGCTAGCTATATTTGTCAGTCTTCAAACCTAATTATTTTGATGTACGTAGGAGGTTAAGAATTACTTTCACTGTCGTTAACGGTCTTCGCAAATTTTCAGGCGATTAATTTGTAACTAGTAGGTACCTATCTATATAATTTGCATGTCAATTTATTTTCGAAATTTTTTAGAAAAGAAAATAAAAAGATTTTCGCTGTTTGTCTTAATGTAATTGATGTTGGATATAAATAAATTATAGTATTGTTGAAGATGGGCTTTAAGGTGACATTTTGTGAGCTTTCAGAGACCGTTGTAAGACTAGGCTTAAGAGCTTTGTCTTGTCGACCACCCAAATTGTAAAGCACCTTTAACATAGGACAAATGGTAAATTAAAAATTTTGTAAATACTCTTAAAAATATCTATTACCTATTTGAACACTATTACGACATAATAAACAAAATAACGAAAAAGTAGGTTCAAGGATAAAGAAATAGGTTTAAAACATTTCTTATTAATTTTATCTTTCGTATGGTTTTTTATCATATTGTAAAATTAAACTTTCGCATAAACCATGCTATTGGCTCAGTGGAACCAGATAAAACGATATTTAATTCTATTTTAATACTTGTTTAAAGTAATCAGTTTCGTTTCACTTATTACATTCGTTACCAGAAGTCGTAAACGACACAAAAAATTGCACGTTTTATTTTTTTTGCTCACGCAAGAGAATCGTCCAGTGTGAACATGGCCTATGTAATAGAAAGATGTCAAACTAATACCCAAGATATCGTTAGTTTGTAATGCTGATTCAAGATGACCGCATAATGTCTCCGGGCTTTAGTTGTGGCTGTAGGAGCAGATGCTAGAATCTTATGACTATTATTATTGAGTTGAGTATGAAGCGCAGGTGGAGAAATATATTGGTTATTGGTTTATTGATAATGTTGTATCTAGATGATTATTTTATATGTATTCATTTATTCTGTCCAAAGACTTCAGCTGCTACCACATTTTGCTTAATAATGGATGAGACTTAGTCCACTACTGAGGAAGGATCATTCCTCATAACTGAGGAGGCTTAAAAGTTATTAACCAACCCAAGTGTAGGAAATTTTTAAGTCGTCCTAAAGACTCTGATATGGCTTAATGATTGTCATGTAGCGATAATAACTGAAGTCTACGGGCTAACGTGCCCTTCGAAGCATGAAAATGCTTTAGATAACGTCGCCACTAACGGTCACACATCTACTTCCCGACCATGCCCACACTTGCTTAACTTCGTCGACAATTTAAAATCAACGCTAGCCGTTATTTTCCGGATATTCCAAAAAAAAATCAAAATCATCTATTCATGAAGGTATCAATGATGCACGTTTTTTTTTAAATTTACCTCTATAAAAAGGTGCTTTAATATGGAGGAGAAGAAAGGATAAATAAACCTAATATTAACTCAATAATAAACGGCATTTGCTGATTTTCTGTTCCTATATAATTTTTTAATATACCTACATATTTATTTATAAAAGAATTTCTTCACTATTGCGGGCTGGGACGAGTATTTTATATGCGCATTAAAAATTACCTTCTGTTATAACTTCGCAATATTCCAAGAAAACGGTATAGCGCGAGAAAACTCTGATACTTGAAAGTTTTACGTAATGCCTTCAAAAATGTGTAAAGTTCGGTAACTAATGCTGGGCCAGCGTGGTGGACTTAATGATGTAGGAGCTAAGTAGGGAACAATCACGAATGTGATATGAAGTTTTGTTTATATAGCCATCTGCGTCAGGAGTTCAATATTTTTTGGGCGTATGTGTAGTAGAAGTGTCATAGGCTATAATTATAATATTTCTTACTATGGCGCCTTCAACCACAAAAAAGCTGTGTTTTTTCATTCATTATTACTTATTAATAACTGTCCCATCTTATGTTAAGTCATTAACTTCGTAAAACCCTATTCGCCTTCTTGAAGACTTCCACGTGTAGATTTTGCATTCTTCTTCGCCCTCTATCTTCTCTCCCTCATATCAGATGCAAAAGCTTCTCTATATACAGTCGTTACCATTAATGTCTGAGCTCTCTTAGCTATCAATCATTAAAACTTTTGTAAAAAGGTCCTCATAATATGAAGTAAATAGAATAGAACCATTGTCTGTTCTGAACAAAAGGAATACATACAAGATATTAACGTTGAAGGAGATACATAATAAATTACAATGAATTGTCTTGTCACAACAAAGCGGTTATTAATAGCAACCAAAATCAGGAACAGAACGATAATAACAACCAAAAATTACTTTCATCTGTATTGTAGAATCAGAATAATTCATATTATAATCATACTGCTCAAATAATATCGTTGTATCAAATAGATTAACCTGAAGAGTTAATAATGACACATTCATAAATTAACAATAGCTCGACGTAACAGATAGATAGCAAGTTAAACTATCCAGATAGCGATGATTAATATAGTTCTCAAACACTTCATTGTACTGAGAGTGAAAATATCTCGTCCGAACCTAAATTCAACTGTGTTACGTACGTCATAAAGACTAGTTTCAACTGTAGTTAAAATTGTTCTAATGAGCGGGTAGCATCAATTCTAATTTCAACAAACATTTTGATTTCGCTTGCAGTTTATTTTCCACTATGACGTTTCACAATGGAAGAAAAACTGCGTATTTTTTGTGTTTTATAAATGCATGAATTATTTTATAAAAATAAAAAGGAAATTCATTACAATTTTTTCAGTGACTGGTTTCTCTTGATGTCAGTATTTATTATATCAGTCTAACGATCTCTAAAACATTTGTGTTAAATTACTACGCTTTATCTGTTATGATACAATTCTCGCTTAAGAAAAACATGGCGTGGGAAATGATATTGTCTTCAGGAATTGATTGAATAACAACACTCTCAAGATATAACAGTTTGTTATTCTTGTTATAACTTGATAGCAAATCCAATCTGCAATTCTAATCACTTGTAAAACCAATAATTGGATTAAGTTATAACCCCCAACTGTCCTACTGATGGGTTTGGATCAAATTCAAATTTAAATTTAAATTCAAAATTTGTTCGTGTAGATGTTAATGAGACCCTTCATGCACTTTATCCCAAAAGGCTTAACGGATTTCAATATGTGAGATGTCACTAGATTCGACTCCATTGTTAGAATGACAGAGGCTTCTATATTTTTTTTAATACGGTACCCCCAATTCGTCCTAAAAAAAATTGTAACGGTCGATTTTTGTGTTTACTCTAAAATTACTACTAGTGATTCTTTGAATTGCATACAGAATTCGCACCTGAAAATTTACTTTAAGGTTTAAATCAATAGGCGATGACTACTCCGTAGCTCGTATAGCCGATATATTTTGCGGTTTTGGGAAATTGGTTTCCTCAAGTTTCTTGGGAGTAGGTACGTGACATTTGCTGAATTCGTAACCCAGTTTGGTTCCAGCTGCTAGCCTACTTCGTTAACTTATGTCTCAAGTTAATTCCTAAAACTAAGTTAGGTCACAAAAGAAAAGATATTTAGCGTAATTCGAAAATCTAATTAACTTTGTTAAGTTTTATCCTGAAGTGGAGTATTTGTTGCGACAAAGACGGTAATGTTTTTCGAGCGTATATATGTATTGTATGTCTGTCCCATTTTTTTGACACGCACTTTAGCCCAAATGACTTGGCAGATTTCAATATAATTATAGGATGAAATTTCATTCGTCTCCATTGTGAAAATGTTATAATCAATACCTACATTGGCGATTAACTCTCTATCAGTTGGTTTTTTGTTTTTTTATACATCACTACTAGTCCCTACTTCTAGTCTGATTCGCCTAGTAACTTCGTTAGCTTATGACAGAATTTTAAACTTTAATTTTTGATAGTATTTACTGTATGAAATAATAATTAGGTCACGTGATCAATACGTATTGTGTTGTGACATCATTGCTCGTATTTATCATGTAAAACAAATGAGTTGCATTGCCAGTGCCGTCCGCATTTTGGTGATAAGATTTTTCCCTTTAAGTGGAGAAAACAATTAATAAATAATGAAGAAACAAAAACACCCGACTGCAATTTTTTTGACGTTGGAGGCACCTTCAACCATCATAAAAAAAAAAAAAATGTTTAGTCTGTCACTCCAACAATGAAGACGAAATCTATGAAGCCGTTTGGGCTGTAGAGCGTGCTTAAGAAATGGACATACATACATACATACGATCAAAAAACATCACTCTCCTAGCGTAGTCACATAATATAAAACTCAATTTAAATATACTGCTCGCATTTCATAATACCACTATAAATCCTAGTGACCTGCTGGTAAATCATTAGAACGTATTCATGAGAAAAATCCACAAACAATCTGAATGTAAATGGAAATAAACTACTGTTCAGATAAATTACCTATTCAAAACTCATGATATCCTGATAGATATAGCTCACAATATGAAGGGCATCGTACTCGTATAATTATGTTAACTCACTGCCTCTTGAAATAATCTGGTTTTTTTTCATATTTTGCTTCTAGAGATATCCTGTCTGTAATATAGATGTGTCCAGGATATCTTACAACAAGCGGTCATACATTCTAACTTATGACCCTGCAAATTTTTCTTAATCAATTAATCACGATAGACTTAAGCTTTCACCCAATGAGAGTTTCATATAAGAAGTATATTATATACGAAAACATTCCCGTTACCTACTCCAACAATCGTGTCAATAGGCTTGACTGCGTTACTGAGTAATTAGACAATTTCAACATCATCATCTCTAACTTTTTCTTCGTTCCACCAGCGTCCGAGTGGCCAGTGATCAACAAGCCGTTGAAGGTGATCCGCACCAGTGCCAACAAGCTGTCCAACAGGTTCTACCCGTATGATGAGATCGAGACCGAATGCCAGCTCACCATCGATGATGACATTGTGATGCTGACTCCCGATGAACTGGAATTTGGGTGAGTCTTTGTTCTGTGGATTTGTAAACTTTGTACTGTTCTCACGTTGATTATGAAGTTTAGTAACTGCGCTAGAAGGGCAAGGTTTTTCGAGCGTATGTATAATACTCGTATGTAACCATTTAATTGGCACGTACTACAGCCTATACGGCTTAATGGATTGCAACATATGAGGCGTTTATAGATTTGACTCCATTGGAAGTGACGTAGACTGTTTTTTTTAAATATGGAGTCCCGCTCTTGTTTTGTTACCTACATATTACACAAATTATTTTTGTATGGGCTAATATTAAGTATTCACTTATGTTTACGCTGTACCTTAAATATTTTTCTCACTTAATTATTTTATATCTATCAAACAAGCTAAAGAAACGTTGGATTTTGGCGTTTCCATGTTTCATGAAAGTCTCTGCTTTGCGTTTTGCAAATTTATCTTTGTAGCTTGTTTCTAGTAAGCCTTCCGTATTTATGATACCTGACATTGATTTATCGAGCGACAGCTTTTAATTTATGGCTTTCGGGAAAGGTTTCTTGTACCGCAGATTTGCCAATGAGTAAACCGCTGAAATGTACCGAGTATCTATTGTATACAGTAAAGGGTCTTTTTGTACATATTTAAGAACACGCACAAGTTTGAAATTGGACTTGTTTAGTGCTTACATGACGAAGAAGTGCAAAAAGGTATATTTGTTAAAACTGCATTTTTTTATTTATAGCAAAACAAAGCATGTTCTATGAATATACACAACAAAGAGTTGACATTAATATAGATTATAGATTGGAACCCTTTCTGTTCTTTTTCTTGTTCTTTAGGTACAGTAAAATGGTTTATATCTATTTTGCATCCGTGTATTTCGTGACAAACTTTTAATGATATTTCATCCTATCAAAGCAGTCGCTCACGTTTCAAGAATAAAAACATTTAAGTGACATAGTGACTCTTCGGTTATATACTTTTTCCCGTGTCGAACAAAACGCTCACGGTCTTAATTCTTAATAAATTTCTTTTTTCCTTTAGTACGTTAAATAAGAAACTTTCCCGAGTCCATTAGCAATCTGTGGATACGAACAATCGCGTACAAAGATGAATTTAATTCTTAAGTTCAGTGACTTAAAGCCATTCAAAAATGTATCGAAGCTCTTAACGGGACAGTCGAGATTCCTTTGGCAGGAAGAAATACGGTAATAGGAGAAAAAATGTATCCTGGCAGAGAACCAATTGAACATGTTGGCAAAGATAGAAATCAAGTTAGTTACTCGCAGTGCCCTAACGGTTTAACGTCGCTTTAATGGGATAAAGTTAACCCCAGTGAAACGTATTCATCATAAATTAGTTTTCTCGTTTTTTTTGTGGAATCTTCGAGACCTATTGCCAACTATACTCGTAAATGCAGAGAGATGCGATAGATTTTATTTAAGATAACGACTTTATGAGGCCGTAGTCTATCTGGTGATTTATTTGAATGGCATTAGATAGTGAGGCAGTGGATACTTGTTGATAAGCGGTCATCATTTCTTTATTAGTCATTAAGAATGGTTTCAAACACAACATTAGCATCAGTGAAGAATCATAGCTCAAAGGGACGATTCTTTCAAAACTTTAATTGGGTGTTACAGCTCATGAAAAAATGACAGATTTTGGAGTTTTAAAATAAATTTTGTAACATCCTAAGGTTTTTCTATCAGGTAACCTAAGAAAATCCAAGTATGTTACAAAAGTTAATGGGAAATACCTTACGGCACCTAATCCTTGTTACCTAAGTGACGGTCTTCGCAAGGGATCTACCGAATCACGTACTACATTGACTCGGGATAGATTCAAGGCAATAAAGAGTTCAACCGTTATAGTAAACTGTTGAGAAGTTCCCCTCTTCTGGTACATAGATGCTTGATATCTAGATATATCAACTGCTTAGGTAGTTAATGAAGATGTAGGCGATTTATTTATGAATTCAAGTTATCTGCTATCCATAATTTTATATAGCCCGTTGTTAAAAACTTTTAAAGCCTTTACTGCTATGCGTTTATCTATTGTTTCGATTATAGGTACTTGATTTTGGCTGCTTTAAACTGGGAATAGCATTGGCTTTATTCGTATTCGTGTTGAGCAAAATTTTATAACTATTATTTATACGAGTATATGTTAAAGCTACTCTATTTCTTTCTCTGTGCTCTTAATCGGATAAGAAATGTGTCTCTCATAAGATTATTAATAAATTCATACTTGTAATAGTGATTTTGTTTGTGGCTCAAAGAAAGATCGTAAACGCTCGACTGAGTTAACTTGTCTGATGGAAATATTATGCTAAATACCGTTTATATCCAAGCTCCATTAACCGTCTTCTCTATAAACGACCCCGCACTGTATAACGCTGACAAAAGGTCTCTGGGGATTTTTACTCCCAGTTTCAAGAGGCTTTCAAGATTGAAACTTATAACACGAGCGTTTCTTGAAGTTTTGTGTCCGCGTATGGGTAGAATGTGGAAAACTTTAAATTAAACTTGAGTGTCGTTGATGGGATTACATTGTGTGAACGAAGTTCCGTATTCTATGGTGATATCATGTTTAACTGCCGCCTAAGAGTAATCGGAAAGGGATTGGATTCGATTACTAGCGAAGATTATGATGATGATGATGATTATAATTTTTGTTTTCGTCTGGAGGTGCGTGCTTATATTTGTTTTATCTATAATACTATTAACATAAGGAACCCTAGAGTGGGGTCATAAGTCAGCTTTAAAAAAAGCTAGTTTCATGCAGTTGGCTACCGAAATGCAAATACTGAATTCTAAGTTTTTGACTGGCTAGTACCAAGTGTTAAACTAATATCAGATTTTAAAGAGAGTTTCTTCACGAAGGTTTTATATCCGAACTAATATGCTACTATGCAGAATGGAGAAGAATGCTTTTACTATGGAAGTGGTGCTGCAAATCTCATAACGTTTGTTTAAACAATCAGTGCTAGAAAATTATTACTTTCTATTCTAAGAAATTACTACTCATAGACTGTGGATTATTAGGTGCGCGTACCTATGTAGTGACTAATTTTATACAGACTTTGAAGTATCTTTTGCACTAGATTATCCGTTAGGAGCAGTTTATCAATGACCTAGATAGTTGAGTTATAATCCTATGTCAAGTTTGATCACTTATAACTGTTATTAGATATATAATATCAGTAAGTAGGTAGACTGCTATGCCCACGTAAGGACATGTTACAAATATAATAGATTGTTTTTCCGTCGACCTATATGGCGCAATAACCATGACAGACAGCCGTTCAATGGGCCCTGGGTTCGATTCGAGTCGAGGTATTTGATTGATGGATTTTAGTGTCTGTGTTCGGTTTAGTTGTATATCCTTTGTGTAATTTCAATTGGAATAGAACTTCACTAGGTAAGTTCTTTTAACTTCTGCACCTATGAAACAGGATCCTAGCGTAAAGGCTTTGAATGAGAAATATTTTTTTAATTTATTGAGATAGGATTTTCTACTAATAGATACGCAAGATAAAACGCATTTATTTCGCTATGATACTAACGACTAATGGAAGTTAATTAATAGGTATGTAAACAATGAAACTTGAATCCCAAATGACATACATTTATAATATCGTTAGGCAGATTACAGACGATCCGATTTTAATGTTTATAATCCGCTAGTGTACTTTGAAGCCAGTTAGGTTTATAAACTCCAGCGTTGCTACAGGAAGTTGAAATGCAGGTATATGCTATATATCCACATGTATAGATTAGCGTGATTTAATTTTCATTGATTGATATTGAGTGCCTTCTTTATTGATAATTTAAAAAAAATCTTTTGCCGTTTAGGTCAACAAGTGAACTCATTTACATATCTTTATTAATATTATTTTATACAAGATCGTCAAATGAATCCTACATTGATAGCGAATCGTCTTTTGTGACATGTTTTTTCGATTTGTAAAGAAATTTTACGGCCGATATTTTGTGAAAGCAACTGAATGCCGGACCGTCTGTTTATGCCTTTAGGTATTCAGTAATGATTCATAAATCATATCGTAAACACGGGCAAAATTATCTGTTTGAATACAGCATTTTTTTATATGGAGTATACTAATAACTAGGGCTGTCATTTTTTATTACCGTCCCCGGGCAAGGATTTCGCAGATCCCGGTAATTTTTGCAAAATTATGCTTTTTTGATTTTTCCCCGGAAATACTTTTAGTAGTCGAATCCGAACCTTTAAAGTATCGCTATGTCTTTCGTCCGTCCGTCCGTCTGTCTGTCCATAGTTCAGCGTTAAGCTCAGAAACCGTTAGGACCTTTAGTTTTAACTCCGATTTGGTTTATTTTGTTTCTTATCTTTCGCTTGACCGACATTCCCTGAACACAAAAAAGTGTTCGGATGTTTCCCCAACTCTTCCCAAACTTGAACAAGTCAGAGGAAACTTAACGGATGGCAGCCCTACTAATAACCATGTTAATAATATTGTACGCTGTTTGTTTTATTGCATAAACACGATGTACTGATAAAAACAACAGATTTATGAATTTAATCTTTACTCAGCGTGGATTTTGCACATTTTGCTGTTTTACGCACTCACGAATTGCGTTGTAAGCTAATTCGTCCTAATTCCACAGTCTATTGTATAATTGTAGCAATACAAAACAATTTTTAATACAGTCCATGTGTTTTGCTTATGAGAGTAAGTTTGAGATTTTACGGTATACCTCTTGATAGCAGAAAACATCGATTTAGCAGTCTAATTATAAACTGGAGTCAATGACCTACCACGCAATTTACGTAGTTGTACGTATTTTGTCTACACCTGTATCAAAATGCACTTCGAGTTTTAACTGAGTGATATAGAACTCTGTAACCTTCAATTAGAGGTACCTAGTGCCATTGCTTTGGTCGTTGTTCATCAGGTTGGTTGGTTGCTGGTTGGTTACATTTTGATTGCTGATTGGTTGGAAATTGGTTTCTGGTTGGTTGCAGATTGATTGCATGTCGGAAGATGATTGCAGGTTAACTAGAGGTTGGTTGGAGGTTCATTGCCGGTTGGTTGGTGGTTGGTTGCAGGTTGGTTATGACTCATGGATCGAGCGTCTACCTCCCGTTCTTTGCTTGTTGACATAAAAACAATCCCAGGCGGAATCCGTCTACTTCTTAGCTTCAAAGCACGTTTGACTTAACGTCTATTCACTCTTAAAGCAGCCTCAAAGATTCTATTCTACGAAAGTAACGGAGGAAAATTTCCATTAGGAAAATAAACATCCGTAGTGAATCTAGTTTGATAATAACATTAAGTCTTATTGCTATGGTGATAAGGTATATTGTTAACGTTAATCGTTTGGCGCTAAGGTTTCAACTAAATAAACAAGAAGGAATGATAGCGGTGTGCAAATCCAGCCTTCGCTTGAGGTGTTTTAGCTTCGTAATGTGCAAGGTTTGCATGTTTTAGAAATTAATTAAGATTTAAAGGAAACGTAGGTTAGCCACGATGCCTCTTTTGGCGCGTCAATTAAAGACACAAGGTGTTTTTGGTGACCGTACGACAGCTTCCTCCCCTTCGGTAAGATGTCGTGAGATTTGGCTCAATTTTTTCCCCCATCTTCCAATCTCACGTGGGATTTATCAAAATATGTTTCTAGTGCTGATTAGTAGTGATTTTTTTTAACAAAAAAACCCTTAATACTTATTATCCTTGATTAGTATTATGCAATGAATTTTACCAATTATTCTCGCAAATTACGTTATATTCGCCGAGACCCTCACTTTATCCAAAGTAAGATAAGATGAGATTCGGCTCGACGCCTCACGTAATTAATGAACGCCCCCTTTGATGTCTTAAAATTAATAAATGCTACCTACCTATCTTCCTTGTGAAGCATTTAGGATACTTTTCTTAAAAATGGTGTGAAGTAGACCAATCTCTCTCAGACCAATAAATATACATATAGACTCAGTTTTGAGAGCAAAAAATGAGGTAATTTTTTTATTTTTTACCATCTGACGTCACCGAATCCGTTCTGCCGAGCACTGTATCGGGAAACGTAATGTTTTTTTCGACTAAGTTTTTTGGTTCCGAAAACTGAATCTTAATTTTTTGGTCTGTGTGTTCTCTATGGTAAACGATACGTTTATATTTTTGGCGATCCAGATTTACCTATTACTTGTGCATAGTGGAATTTGTAATCTGCGAATAATTTAGTTTGAATTCACACGAGTATGGTAATTTTATTCATCCATCCTATACAGTTTCAGAGTTAAGTTTTCAAGTTCAAGCAACGCCAACATTGCCTAGATCCTAAGCTCTAAAGCCTGGGTTCCTAATCTGGGGGTAATTACCCCAGCTGGGGTAAATCAGTTATTGTACGGCCCCCCGTTACCCCTAACGTGGGACCTAATTATTAAGATCATAAAATAAAAATAATACTTACAGATTTTTTTTACTTGTAGGCATTGTTTGTTTTGATAACATTAAATTTTTTAAACATGGGGTAAAATCAGTTTTCCTCATAGTTTGCAGGAGTAACGACATTGAAAAGATTAAGAACCACTGCTCTGAAGTGACCAAATAGGTGGCAGTTTCGTAATGCAGTGCCACTTTCTATCGTGCATATGCAATTATGCATGCATTCTAATACATGCGCGTTATGTTCACCTGTACTCCATACATTTTGACGTCAAATTTTGACATCAAAAAGGTGTATTACTGAAAAGATTATGCGGAATTAAATGAGGTTAGGTTCGCCTTCTTGTAAGTTGATTCGTAATTTAATGACTCAGAGCTCAATTTTGTTTGTTATTCGAGAGTCCTGATTTTTCCTTTGTTCGATTCTGATATTTATGTGGTGGTATTAAGGATAAATTTACCTTTCGCGACTCGCAACCTTTCCTGTTATCGTGCAAATCTAATCAGTCATTTTGTCAGCAGGAGACGGCTACGCCTTGCGCTTTGAACCGTGTATTTCGGTCAAGCCATACTCTTCAAAATTCATGAATATCATTTTTATCTCTTATGAATATTTGTGACTTCATGAATATATTTTCGAAATAGGTAAAAAAGTGCAGGTGATATGGTCCTGGGAGGTCAGACAGAATTTGATTAAATTTACATGTGTTAAGGCCGTTCTATGAAGTACATAATATGATCTATGAACTATTTACCATACCTCTCTTCAGTCCCAAATCTGCTAAAAGAGGTTTCATAGGACTATAATTACTTTGTACTAAACAGCTTCACAGATTATAACGTATAAGGAAATCTAATGACACGTAAGTTGAAAACGGTTAAGCCGTTTGGGTACAGCCCAGCGTGCGAAAAAACAAGACATACATACCTACCTACGAGTACATGCGTTCAAAAGCCAGTCCCGTCCTTCCGGCGCAGCCGAGTTAAAATGTTCCATACTTCGCCTAACATAATTAAAAGCA
>LGAG01000247.1:145624-166870 GCA_001278395.1 Lerema accius
CTTTTTTTTACTTTCGTTTCGGCGTAGGTTTCCCGAAGCGAAGCGAGGGTGGGTCCACTAGTAAACACTAAAACTTAACTTGTGGATTTGCGTGTGCATTTTAAATTTTATATTAAATATTAAAATAGTATTTTATTGCGGCTTCTCTCCTATTCATCTTAGCGTGATGCCTTCCTCGATAAATGGATTATCTTACACTAAAAGAATTTTTCAAATCGGTCCAGTATTTTTGTAGTATAGATGTACAGGTGTCCAGTTAAATCAAAGACTTTTCCGATCCGGTTTCAGTTTCGACGTGTGGCGAGAGTTCCCGGACCGGATAGTGGGGTTTCCGTCCCGGCTTCACGTATGGGACAACGGCACTAGTTCCTGGAGGTATCACAGCGAGTGGACCAATCAGATCTCTATGGTAAGAACACCTTTTGTTATAGCCAAGCTTTACTATTGACAGTTATAGTTGTCGTCTTTATCTGTGGTTACCTAATGCCTTTTAAGGGTGAGAGATCATTTCAGATTTTTTTGTCTATTCTGACTCTTTTCTGTTGAAAATTATTAGTAGGTATATGTTTTATTTCTTTTTCTAAAATATTGTTAAGTGGTATAGTTTTTTTACCTTTAAAAATATTAATTACAACCATGCGAAAGCGGGCTGGGATGCAAAACATTTTTTAAGATGGTTTCGTGGACCAGTCCTGGTGGTACCGGGTTTGAGAACCACTGATGTACCTAATAGTGTAACCACTACAGAGGTTTAGCCACGCGTTAAGTGTCGTAATCTGTAAAGCCGGTGTTAACGGCTTTAAGTGATAAACCTGGCGGATTTATATAATTTGTAGCTAAACTCTGTTAATGTAAACCTGAGTACCTAATACGTACTCGTATGTCGAAATGAATTTTACCGAGTTTCTATGAGTACATTTTCAGTAAAGAAATCTGCCACACAGCATACACGCGTTTCGAAGTACAACTTTGACCGTCACTTATAAAAGGAAATTAATGTAAAGCAGACAGTGAATTATTCACAGACCTTGCTACGAAACTGGAATAATTTGAGGTCCTATTTCAAAAGTTCGGTGTTTTCGTAGCGTTTTTAATATGCTTCGGAAAGTAGGAGTTTCTCAATTCCATTATGTTTTCACGAGGAAGCCTTTAAGGCTTGTGTTCTGAAGTAGTTTGTTTGGTAGGAGTGGAGTATTCGGAAATTTAATAATACTGCACAAAAATATGTACACTCTAGTTGTCTTGTACGAGAGTACGACTATTTCTGTCGAAATCAGCACTAATTTGTTTTAAAACATGCTTTTTATTTTGATGTAGTTACAATTTACGTGCTTTGTTTGTTCGATAAGTTTTCCTCGTCAGTTATTTCAAACCTTCTATTTTCATTACATGCTTATCATATTGGACAACATTGTAAAGACTTTTTGTTTTTAAGAGAGTGTGAATGAATAATGTATTTCTTGTGGGTGATGTCCATATTCACTTGCCAAGTTCGTTAAAATGTCATTAATCATTTAAATAAATATTTTTACTAGAACCGTTATTCCTTTATTAGATGTTTTAATGAGCAGTTGAATGGAAATTAACTAACACGGCACCCACTAATTTTAATGCCAAGCAAATTGCTTTAAGGTACTCTGTGTTATGTTATGCTACAGCAATTGTTAGCTAGACGTGATTGTGTGTTGGTTCTAATAATAAGGTCCACTACAGGACAGGACATTGGTAACTCAAAACAGAAACTCTTGGTATGAGTGGGGTTGCTGTCATCAAAATTGCTGTGCCCAGACAAATATTTTGATTACTTTAGACATTGAGCAAAGCTGTACCTAGGTTTTTTGAAGATCTGTTGCTTTGACAATAGTCCCACTTGATTGTAAGTGGAGATGTTGTCTAAGATGGTGAGCGCTTTAACTCAGATGAAGCCGGTACTCTATTAATAATTTGCGTATTTGTAGAACGTATGCTTATCTTTTAAAAATCTAGAAAAGGTCCTGAGTTCGATTCCCAGACATGGTGGTTATTTAAGTCAGATGTAGGTATACCAAAAAAGTGCTATTAATATTTTTCCGACAGAATCTTACTACGAGGTTAAGAATGTATTGTTTACATATTTGTAAGTTAGATGTGGCTTAACGATTGTTATCTAACGATAACACGACTACTAATTTAACGCTTCCTCTGAAACGCTGAATGTTCACCAATTTTTCTAGAAGCTACCATTGTATTATCGACCGCGTCCGAAGTACCCCCAAGTTGGTTTAAGTCGGTCAATCACTTCCAATCGCCAAGTCGTGGTGTCCTTCGTGTGTTACATTATTTATTCAGATTTGGTACCGGCTTGTTTTGCCTTAGCCTTAGGCTGATTTCGCATTGGCTACAATCATGAGCGACAGTTGCTTGAAGTTTTCTTTCTTTACGTCGCATCATGGTCGCTTATGATACTATTTGTTGTCTTGCCGTTCAAGCGGCTAATTTATCATTCAAGCGATCTGCAAATTGCACTATTTTAATCTCTATTACTAAATCAATACGGTCGATCATTTACGATTACGTTCAAAAGTTCTAGAATAAAAAAATTAAAAAAAAATTGTTGAGTCATTGTATGTTTTCGATTTTCCAATGAATGCATAAAATATAAGCCGATTAATTTTTGAGATGTGTTACATCACTTCTAAGCACTAAATTAGCTTAATCCAAGTTGTTCAAGCAAAAGTAGACATTGTGCAGTCAGCTTTAAACCTGTGAAAGCTATTTTGTTCCGACAGTTTTCAATAAGTTCAGTTGGGGCTTTCAGGTTGTTTGAAGGCCGTGGTGGAGATTTAAATCGGGTCGGGCCAATTTGGTCTCTATCAACTGTCTACAGTCTATCGTGTGAATCAATGGCGGTACCTAGTGGAGTCGAACCGTTTTAATAAAATAGTGCTGTGTTTTCTGTTTGGCCCGAAATAGTTTTATGGTGTAGTAAAATACTGTTTCTATCTCTTTATACAGGTTATTTTACCCTTTCTTAGTTATTTGTTTGAAACAAAGATTGTTATTAGAAAGCCTTTTATACTTATTTCAAAAATGTTTTTCAAAGTTTTTCTGAGTTTATCTTATGCTGGATAACTCACAAATTCTTAAAGACAATTGTTATCTTATGAAGTAGAAGTAGTAGAAGCAGTTAGCAAATATGTTATCGGCAATATAGGGTTAAGTTATAGAAACCGATAAAGAGCTCAAATCACCCATTTCTGAACACAGCTGTTTCGCAACCGAGATGTAGATATAAATACGAATAAATCTACCAAATGGATGTTCGAACCGTGTTAGTGCCTAGTTTTCAAATTCAAAAACATTTATTCATATAGGTATAGATGATACACTTATTATTCATAATATAGGTATGAATAATACACTTATGCATATATATTTTTTTAAATCTACTCCCGTTTCGTAAAGGTGCTTTAATATGGAGATGAAGAAACAGGGAAAGATACTTTTACTACTACTTGTAGTTTTTTTTTTTTTTTATTTATTGCAGTACTTTGTCGTCGACCGATCACATCGTCTTGCAAAGGAAACGCACAAACATACAATCAAATCACGTACAATGAAATAATAAAATTTTCGTTTACTACTTAAATATAACGTATCAAGTATATGACAGACTTACAGGAAGTAATGAAACAACTTCCTGCCCAAAGTACCTAACAGTTTACAAAATATCATACACACCGCCATCGCGACCTCCACCCAATTACCGATCAGAAATAGATTCCTTAGTTTGCATGCTATTGTGTTCAGCTATAAACACAAGTTATAATGGAACCATTAGCAGGCTATTTCGAACAATTTCCGTTTGACGTTCTTCTTTCATTTCAATAGTTTGGGAGGCAGTAATAGCTACGCTTTCGATTAGCTCTCCGTAACGTATACTTAGTGTGATTGATCGTTTTTTTGGTTTAGATTAGTAGTTAGATAGGGAATGGCTTGGAAGTGGGCCTTTACCCGTCTAACTGAGCCAGGAACCTCATAATAGAATTGTTTAATATATAAGGCTTGTAATACTAACCATAACGATGGTGCCAGTTTCTGCCTTTTTACTGGTCTAGTGCGGATTGGCAAACTACAAACACCTTTGAGAACTTTATGGAACACTCAGGTGTACAGGTTTCCTCACGATGTTTTCTTTTACTGAAGCAAGTGATATTAACTTTTTTCACCGAAGATGTTTTCCTTCACCGAAGCAAGTGATGATTAGCTTCTAATACGCACATAACTTAGAAAATTAGAGGAGCGTGCCGGGGATTGAACCCAAGTACTCCAGTTCGGGAGACCAACGTTCAAACCACTAGGCTTTCACTGCACAGAAATAGACTAGACAATACATACATAATATACATACGCTTGAAAAATATCGTGGTCGAGATTGTAGGTACCTACTCACAGTGGCCGGTGTATATCAGCGTAGCCCATCTCGGGCTCAGTTTAAGGGCAATTTGCTACTTGTGAGCGACCTTGGTAAACAAATGCATTACGTGCGCTCGCGGGAATGTTAATTCAGTCGTTTTCCACTGTCACTTACTGACATTAGTTTAATATTACGTCATGTTTCGTAGGAATCATAGTCCTACTATTAGTGGATTAGTAAAAGTCCTACGCTTTAAGCTTGAGTTTTAAAGATCTGTTTGCTTTTAAAACAAACGTTTCTGTTTATGTTATAGGTGGTTTGTTTATTTGTTGTTAGGATAAATTCTTGTGACAGCAGGAATCATAGTAAAGGATTATATTGAGAACTTAATACAAATTGAATGTTTTAGAAGTCGATTTTTCTGATTATAATTCGAGTATCATTCTCATCTTTAGACCACAGAATATGGACACTTTCTGCTATAGCTCTTTTTTAATACCAATTTCAAAACCATAACGTCTCAAAACTTTCTACCTGCAACAATACATAAGACACCTTAATATTAACGTAACAAGGTCTAATTTTCCAGGTGCTAACAGGAGCAGCGTTCCACCATAAGATATGGTCCTGGTATTACACGTACAAGATGCCAGCTGAGATCCGAGACTGGGTGGACGACAACTTTAACTGTGAAGACATCGCTATGAATTTCCTAGTCGCCAATGTTACGCGAAAACCGCCCATTAAGGTAGGTAGTTAAGTTCTATTTTCGATTTCAAATAATAATGTTTATTCATGTATTGATCGTCTATTGTTCTAACTAATGATTAGTGACGTGAATTTGGCTTCCATCCCTAGTACTTATAATATAGGTGTTTCAGGTTCGATTCCTGGTAAGACAAGAAAAATTTAAGTTTCTAGTTTAAACATGAATAGAATCAATAGTCAATTCATCACCATTTTTCGATAATTTTCGGTTAAAAAGTCTACCTGAACTACGATGATAATAATAGGTTATGTTTATGCAACTGATAATATTACTAGAAAAAGTTCCTTATTACGAGTACCAATAGTGATTATAGCGGCAATGTTACCGCTTAAACGACTTACAGCGATTTACAAAGTAAGCGAACTATCAAGGGCAAATCACTATACAGTGTGAAGCCCTAGAGAATAATTTCATCTTATACATTACATCAACGTTGTATTATTGAGATGCATTGTTGCAAATAAATTGGGTTTAAAAAGGCTATTTTAGATTTTATATTACTGTTATTGTTAAACGTCAGCATACGTATGTAATATATAAAACTTAGATTTTTGCACTTCTCCACATAAACTTTAAGTATGCCACTGCTTATATGTAACTGTATGTAATCCAACGTTAAGTAATTGTTCTGGAGGTTCCAAAGATGAATTCATCCCGTATTAGTTTGTAGTTTATCTCATCAAACATTGTGTAGTATCCTGACTTCAAGTAGAAATTTTAACAATTTCAGGTAACACCAAGAAAAAAATTCAAATGTCCGGAATGCACGAACACGGAAATGCTGTCGGCGGACGCGCGCCACATGACGCAAAGATCCGCGTGTATCGACAGATTCGCGCGGATTTACGGACATATGGCTTTAAAATCCGTGGAATTCCGCGCGGATCCGCTGCAGTACAAGGAACTCGGGTCGGGAATTCCGCAAGTTTATCCGGACATAGGATCGTTATAAACCAACGTTTTCGTAAAGGTCAGTACTTAAAAGTCTTGAGACTTGTGTAGTTCATTAACAGATTTATTGCAAGCAATTGGAATATTTGACAGGTATGTCAAGTTGACAGTTGTGTCAAATTGACAGTCATGTCTGTTTGACAGTAACGTCAGTTTGACAGTTATGTCAAAAAGTTGACAGTGTTGACATGTTTAACTGAAACTAAGCACTTTGACGCTGTTTCTAGCTGATTTGAAATATGACAGTGAATTCGTTGTGTTCTTAGCGGCAAGTAAATAAGATGAAAATGTAAATTGGTAATGTGTTAGGAAAAATGTAGGCTCGGGCCCTCAATTAATGTAATAGAAGTATGAAAAGTACTGGCTATTTTTAAATACGAAATATGTAATTAGAATCTGCGTGATAGACGCACGCCGTATGGATTTGTTAGTGAGGGGTCTTTCAAGTATTTAATAAGCAGTTATTTACATTTTACGGTAAGTACAAGAAGCTTTATTTAAAAGAAAATAACGAGACATTTATTTTAGAATATAAAACAAAAAGCACACTACCACGCGTTTAGTGTGCTGCATGTCACATAATGTCTGATGGGAGGCCCCGTTAATAGAAACTTGACATTGGATATCAAAAGAGTCTATAGTGCTTTTGACATAATGAATTACGATGTTTTTTTTTCGTACCTGTTATTAACCCACTAAATCAATTTAAATTATTACCTAACATAATAACAAAACAAAGACCTCCATTACTTGCTTATATAATACTTGGATAACCTCGAAAGCATTACTATTAAATTTTTTAATTCTTAAATTACCGATAATTTTTGTATGGCGTAATTAAGATGTACTATTAGAAGCGTATAACCACGTTTTGTGGTTTAATAGATTGGCTAGAGAGGGCCCTGAGAGGTAGAGGTATCGCAGGAATGGACAATAAACAAACTGAAGGCTGTTTGAGAAGTAATGGGAGTTCGTCCCCCAATACCAGGGTATGTAGAATTAACTGCCAATTTTGAGTTTTTTCACATTTTCCGTTTTCAGATTGTAAGTGTGAAAAATCCGTATAACGTCAACTTTAGTGTTAGTTTATGTTATCTGTGTGCCATGAAGTCGACAGTCAAGTTTTGTAAACTTGACATTTTGTGTCAGATTGACAGGCTGTCAGTTTGACATTGACAGAATGTCAAGTTGATTAAATGTTGACATGAAATTTGTTTTCGGTGCACGGATTTTTTCCTACGCTGAATGCAGACAGCTACTAAATTAGGTGTCTATAATTTAATGTGTCGCGATGAATAATAAATACGTATTTGATTTATCATTATTTTTATAATTTAAATCGTTGTGACAATATTGCCTCTTGTTTATATGAAGTCAATTTTAGATTTTAATCTCACGAGTTTTTCTGTCGAGCTTCAACCGTGCCCATATTGCAGTTAATAGACTTTAATACATGTTTATAATTGAATCAACAATAGGTATGACGATTAATAATTGTTTTTTAGGGAATATAATTATTCATAACTTGATGAAATACAAATTTCTCCATATTGCACTATAATAGAACATCCGATAGTGACTAATTAAAAATTAATTTTAATTTTTCTTTTTTTTGATAGCTATAAAATTGATACTAGCCGAGGATAGATTCTGAATTGTGATCTGCAAACCATCTCTAATACAAAATGTAATTTTATCAAATTCCTTTCGTTGACTCAATTGTAAACGTACGTCGATCAAAAATAGTGAAATGCTGTAAAGTACAATATACTAACTTCAAATACATTTTATGTACAGTAAAGTTTCTAATGTTTTTGAAGTGTCCCGAGCTTTTGAATACTTTGTTAAAATCGTTTTGTACCGCGGCACGCTATGAATCTGACATATCTATTAATAATTACAATAAGGATTTGCTGAGGAACTGCGGTTATCATATAACTCTATTATTGTGAACATTTATTTACGTTAAATATTTATCAGGACGTACAGAAATAATTAAATGTTAACGATAAATTTAAGTTATTAATTTATATGAGGAACAACCTTTATTATAATAACCTATGTTTTTAAAATTAAGTTCATCTCGTATTGTAAAACTTTTTTTTGTTTATAGTAAAATATTTTACAATAATAGAGTTACATGGCGTGTGTCCACAGAGTAACCTCACAACTTGCCATTCCTTTTAAGAAATACAGATTAATAATATTATTATTATCTATCTATATAAATATAATCCGATTTAGTCCTCACATTTCTGCCAATATTAATATGTATAGTTCTGTTATAAAAAAAAAAATTAAGATTATATATTCATAATAAAAGAAAAGTGTTATTATTATTATTATTGTATCAATTTAAAAAAATAATGAATGCCGACTACTTTTTTGTATTGTTTTAGAAATAGCTATATTTTTTTTTCAGATTGTCGCCTATTTTTCATTACTGCGGAAAATATATAATATTCGAACAACTTCGTTTATCAAATACAATATCAATTTGCAAAAACAAAGTATTTAAAAGAAAAGGTTTTCAAAAAATATTTTTAATAAATATTAAAAGTTTGTAAAACTTCCGCCGAGTGAAATTTAGGCACCAATTCGCTATTATAATAAGTTAATCTCATTTTTATAGTTATTTTTCGTAACGACATAATGGCCTATAACATTTGTTTGACTAGAAATACCTCGTTATAATAGTTGTGACGTTTTAGTGTTCGGCAACTGTCCTTAGGAAGTGAAAATAAATGATGTTAGGAGTTTAGGAAATAAAATATAGGTGTATTGGGTGTCATTCAAGCGTGACTTGGGCAGTATTAAAGTCATTATCTCCCCGCCACATTTGGTTGGCAAAAGAAATCATAGATCTAACCTACGAGTATTTGTTACATAAAAAATACAAAGACTATCTTTAGATATCTTTTCTAAGACTGTTTTCTTTTCATAGAATTCAGAATCTTATGATGCGAATTCCGAACGTTTGTGCCCGCCCTTATTGCCTAAGTAATACTTGAAAGACCCCAAAGCGAAATTTTAGTCCATCTCGACATATCGGTGCTTCTGAAGGATTATTCCTAATATAAATAAATATGTAGATAATATGTATGTATGTTGATACGAGCGCACGATACGGTAGAGTAGAATTTTTAGCGGGATAGCGATTGCGAACTATATTTTTTCTATCTGTTGTAAAATCAAATGTCAATCTAGTTGACAGCTGTCAAAGAGGTTGCTTTAAAAGCCCGCCAATAAATATTCGAAATTCAAATCGTTACGATTCATTGGACAATAATTTATTGGCGGGACTTATAAACTGATCAATGAATTGATTTATATAATACGCAATAAGTTGTAAATTCATATTGACGTAATTTGTTTTAGCATTTTTACTTTTATACGCAACCAAGCTTGAAGTACGAAGCGAAATGCCGACTCGAAGTACATTAGAAAAGTTTTAATATTTTATACAGTTGGTGTGTTCGCTCTATAGTTTTATACGATAGCGATTATATTTTCAACGTAGGTTTATTTTTAAGCATAATGTGGTTCGTATTTTTGAACGAGTGACTTTTAAACCCTTCGTTTGAAGATTATTTTAAAGAAAGCCAAAGACCTTGTCTGCTAGTCTCGTTTATACGTTAATTGTTTATCATTTAAATGATTTGTAATTGGTAAGAGATATGCTCGGACCAAAAAATATATAGACACAGTGTTTAGAACAAAAAAGTAAGATGTTTTTTTTTACGATTTGACATACGTCACTGAGCACGATTTGCCGGGAAACGTTATCATTTGTTATTTACGTTGTTTTTTAAAGTACATTTTTTTTTGTTTTGAGGACTAGGTCTATATACTTTTTGGTATGAGGAGATATGTTTATGATATGTCGGAACGTAGGAGTTACCAACGCTATATCAAAATGACAGACTGAAAATAAAAATTCATTTATTGATAGATATATTGCTAGTTGGTAGTTTTAATTGTAAGTATACATAAATGTAGTGTAGTTTCGTCTGTCCGTGTAAATTTAGCGGATTTCGTCGTGAGAGTTTTATGGTAAAAAAATATTTTTTCTTTTATTCACACAGCCTGTGCATAGGATTTTTTTTTGTTATTTTTTTTATTACAATCAAATTCATTGCACTGTAGAATTTCCTAAGTTCATATTTTGTAGTATGAATAAAAAATATATTTGTTAAAATATTTTTGAATATTGATATCGGCTGAAAATTATGGTCCTTTAACGATGTAAATGAAATGTACTTTACTTTTTTAATACACACTACATAGTGGACAGTCATGCCGCCCTGTTGAAAATAATAACAGGCATATTGCTACCTTTGAGGTATGTACATAAATACACTTTTTTTATTTTTCCGATTGTTATACGTCTTTAAAATATCAATATTGAAAATCCTTAATTAGGCTGTATTAAGGCAATTAGGACAAATATTATTTGAGTACTATCATCATATCATAAAAATAATGACAATTCTAATGAAATTAGAATGGATATAAAATATTTGGCTTTTAATTTTCGTAATAAAAAGGATAATAATAAATATTAATTTATTGTTGTAATAATTTTTCTTCACCAATAAAAAATATTTTTAGAATATATTTTGTCACAGTTTTCAGTTTTTTTAATGTGTGTTTATTTTTATAAAATTAATCACATCATAAATATTTTACTTTACCGAAAATTATTATTCAATGTAAGATTTACTGTTTATAAACATCTAATAATTATTACATTTATCAAGTTTAATGACAAATATTATTTTATAAATAAATATTCATATTTATTATAAAACCTGTATATTTGAAATCATTAATGTCCAAAATAGTTTGCACCAAAAACTGTTTTTTAATAAGTTATAGTTTAATAAAAATATTTTATTATTTACGTTGAATCACTTTATTTTATATCTGTATGAAAGAAACCTATAATTATAAAAGATAAATAAAAATGTGCTTTTTATGTAAAAAAATACTCGTTAATTTTAAATATTTATGTAAAGTTATAAGTAATTTATACACAGTCAATTATTTTGATGTTTTAATGTAATTAAATGTATTTGGTGTTGTAGATTAGGATTTATATTTAAGTGGGATGTTTGTTTGTATGCCTTTGTATTTAAATAATAATGTTTTTACCTTCTTATTTGTAACCATTTGATTTATAAAAAAGTGTATTTTTTTAGTTACTTACTTTTATTTTATTATAATTATTATGAGAATCAAATCTAAACGAATAACATTGAATTAAAGTTGATAATGTGACAAAAATGTAAAAATGTGTTTAAAAAAAATACCTTACTTACTCGCAGATTTTAGAAAGACAATTGATTTAAAAAGTTTGCCTAAATTATGTTTTTGTAAGAACATAGATTAAAAATGAATAACAAGGTGTACAAACAAACGATTCTGTCACAGACTACATATTTAGGTTTTAAGTAAATATTTTGATGTTTCCTGCCCAATACCTTATAATTTCGTGTTTGTAAAAATGTGAATGAAATAATCTTGGATACAAACTGTTCAAATTATGAACTTGGCTTGACACGCCACCGCGTGTCTTAGATTAGTGATATTGTTAAAAAAAAAATTTAATTACATTTGTATATTTATTATTTAATTTTTTGATATTTTGTGCAAGTACATTTTTGTAAATCAGATACTTTTAGATTGTTTAATTAAAAGCATAATATAAAAATACCTAGTCGACCTTCATTATGTGAAAAAATAACAAAAAATATTTTTGATTTTAACACCAAGATTATTATAATTATCATACACAGAAGTTTAATGTCGTCCAATAAATAAAATTATAACCACGAAATTAAGAAAACTTTGTATCCAAGGTTATTTTTTTCATATTTGTAGATAGTAAATAAATACATAACCGTTACAATTACCAATTCTATACGGTTTGGACAATATCGCCTAGTAACTGTTGACATAACTGATTTCTATTTTATGTAGATAAATGTTTTTCTAGCAGTAAGTATGTACTTAATTGTTTTTTTTTGCGATATGTACAGCATGTAAATATTACACTATATACTGTGAATAAAAGGAGACATATCAATTTGTATGCTTTTGTTTTACTTATTTTAGTATTGAAAACACCTGCAAATTTTAGTTGCAACAATCATGCAGTGGATTTTGAAGTAGGGTCATTTCCTAAGATACCTATGTCTTTACCTAAACAACTTATTTAAAGTCACATTTAATACGTATTCATCACAAAACCGAAGATATTAGGGCATTCTAAATTTAAAATAATTACAAGTTTTGCTTTACAAGTTTACCTACTACAAGTCTACCTACAAGTACCTACTTACACGTATTTGACAGCTTTAGAATTACTGAAATATTAATCTTCTGAAATGAAAAGGGGTGATGAAAAAAGTTACTATCTCTAACAAAATGTACGTGTAGGAAACGAGAGACCTGCTTTTTAAGGTCTGATCGTCCGTCTAGAACCAAGCTCTCAGGTTAACGAGTATAAGGAACCCTACATTGCTCGTAGCATGACACATACTTAGCAGGTTATAGCTTCAAATGGAAGTGGTTATCGTTGTCATAAAGAACCAGTGGAGTCGCCAATACATCGCCGGCCTTGAAGGAGAACTTTTTTTGTATCTCTTTATATTGCACAGCCCTGTATCAAAATTGATGATAGAAATCTTTCCAAAGTCAAGAATTATATGGCAGATATTCGAGCACTAGGTATTAAATGAGGGTAGATAGAACCAAAATATAGAATAGAAACAACATTTAGGTATATCATACGGTAAAGACACACACACAATCTGTTACTAGACTTTACATTACACAGAGAACCCAAATTACCTTTACAAGATTTCTACATACCTACTTAGTAGAAAGCAGTACTCCATTTGATTCGAATCATTTATCTTATCCAACGAATTACGTAGAGAATTGGAACGAACGATATGCATAATTTCAGTAACTGTCTCATTGTCAGGTGGGCGCACCAAATCTCTGTCCGTCCATAAGTCACATTAATTTGCGGCGCAGCAAAATACCTATTAGGGCACAATGCGCACGCGCCGCCCACGCCGCTCAGACCGAGAGTAGCCCTCCACAAAGAGAAATGGCCGATTTGGGCCCTTTGAACCGATTTCAACGCGATTCATAATTGGCAAGCCACGTGCGCTGTTCGGTTCGCTATCACGACTTATTAGAAAGAAAGTACAATAGATTAACTTAGCTAAAAAGGTAATTGAGTTCAATACAGAAATAGGTTTGCAACTTGTATCACGTCAAACTTCAAGTGAAGTTGGAATGTAATCTTGCGGCACAATTGCTTTTATTTTTGGTCCTAAATTACTTACTGATTATACCTACCGACCTATATGAAATATGCGAGTTCGCCACAATTACTTACTGTCAAACAGTGCGGATTGGGGAAAGAATCAATGGTTTAGTTTAGTGTCGTAAGTATTTAGCCGTTGTTGGTATTTTATAAAGACGTCACTATCTAGGTCACAGTGAGAGTCACAATACTTACTTAAGTAAAACGTTGAACCTACCTTGAAGTTCTATTTCTTTCTTCAGAACAAAGAGACTACATAGACTGTCTCGTTAAACTTTAGTTCACTTCAAGATACTTAACAAAGTTGCAAAAGTTAGCTAGCGTACCTACTCTAACTTAAGAAGACTAACTAGGAAGAACTTCAGAAATGAGACTTTTTTTTATTAATTATTAAGAATCTTATTAAACACAAGGTGCCTTGGCAGAAGTATTACCTATATAGGTACCTATCCGGGTGATTTCTTTTCGCGGATATATTATGTAGATAATAGATACATTACTTCTCAAAAAAATTAAGAAGGTACCTAGACTAAAATAGCTACATATTACCGACCCATATTCTGCTTATTTAACGCCTAAAAACACTTAAAAAACTACGCCCAAATCCAAATATAAATTATGTGTAAACGCACTGCGTAAAGGAAGGTTCGAGAATAAAAAGTAAATAAAATACGGGTAAATTCCTCGCGGGCTGTCGTCGCGTAACACAAGAGGCGTGTTGCCGCCTCCGACATTTATTGCGAGAGGAGCGGACACCCTGCCTTACACTACATAACAATAAGTAGCTTACTTACAGCTGTTTGCAATAAATCTGTCCAAATCTATAGATAAACTAGTAGCAAAATTAACAGTGTGAATCTGTAGGTACTTAATTTTCTGCTAGGTAGGTACTTAGTTGCTTGGCAATTCATTTAAGAATTATGGTTAGGTAGCTTTTTTAGCAACGGCCGTTAGTAGAAAATGACTTTGTAAAAAGTATCACTACTACAATGGAAACGAACCAATGACACCTTACACGTTAACATCTGCCAAGTTAATTAGGTCATAGAATCTGCCAAAAAGTGGCCATACATACATACGGTCCACAAACCATAATCTCCTTGGGCAGTCGGCAAAATAAAATTTGTTCTTAACAAAGCGCTGCCTAACCCTACCAACACACAAAGGTACTTTGGAAGGCAGATAACTTATAAATAAGATTCAGATTTACTTAGATGACTAATAATGACCTCATCTCGTCCAGTGATGTCAGGCAGTACAAAATATCCACGTCAGGGACGCTTTCGACTTTGATTTCAATAATTTTGCGACTTTTTCACAATTTAAAAGTGCAAGTGGGTCCAATTTTTATAGAGCATTATTTAAGGTAGGTACTTAGGGGGAGATTCTTGCGCTAAATTAAATTGAATCTCACTTAGAGAAGAACTCAGTGTAGACAAAAAGAAAAGCTTCTTCTGCTGTTGATAGATACATGATTGAATACTTAACTCGAACAGATTATTAAAGATATCGGCGTCGAACTATGACTACTAAGTATTAGCGTTAAAACTGATCCGCAATTAATGCAAATATTCCAGCAATAAAAACACAGAATAACGAGGTATTTTGTGGTGAAAATGAGACATACCGCGGCTACTAATCGATACCTATCAACAAGTATAAATAATCGAGTTTATGTCACGGGATATCAACAAAACTCTGCGACTCGATGAAGCGATAATCGCTCGTAGCACCCGCCGGTACTAAATACGGTTTATTATGTCCCAATAACATAACGGTCAGTGTTTATACCAATATTTAATTATACTGCAAAACACCTCGTAATGTTGAAGGGTTTAGGTAGCTCATTTGTCGGAAATTTGACTTTCCAACACTTTCGTTAACCCCATTCTGACATGATAATTATTACAATAACATACTCTGTGGGTATGCTGTTAAAAATAATTGTAAGCGGAGGATTTTTGTGCCAACGTTTTTAATTTATCGAAGGACAATGATTCTATTAAAAGTAGGTAGGTCGTTCACCCTTTTTAATGGTTGACAACGTCTTGGTAATGACTCTGGTAATTTCCACGTATGACGTAGCGTAGAACACTTCAGTTGTTTATTAAGGACGTATTATTGTCTATAGTTTAATATAAAAATAATCATAAATACTTAAAAATACCATTGGTACCGATTGAACCTATTCTAATAACGAGTAATCCAATAAATATTGATGCAATTTTTATTTAACAGCCGGTTGTCACCCTCGCCAGTTGCTACTAGTTTTCTGTGCCAACTACTTATTACAGTAATAATAATTACAAACATTGTCATGAATTATTACATCTACAGCATTAACGAGTCACATGTTAAACTGCATCAATGCGAATTAAAAGTAAAACAGTTTGCTCATAATTCATCTTAATAACGCATTATAAACGTGCCGGTTAGTAACATTGAGCGTCGTATCATATATCAAGCCGTGATAGAAATCACAGCTGTTCGTTTCCTCTGCTGATCTAGTTGAAATCGATACGGCATATAGATCGCAAATAAACTATAATCAACAGCTCCGAACGCGACAAGCGAACTTAGCGGACGTTCTATTAGGCGGAAAAGATGTAATCTCCGGGAACAAAGCGAAAGAGCGTCCATAACTCCATATATTGGGTGCAGTTTAGTTACGACTTTAGTATAGAGTATAGTATTGTCGCGGGGGGCGATATATTTGAGCCGGTTGGCCGCAAATCGTTCCCGGAGCCCTTTGTGGCACCGGCACACATTGTACCGTCTAACACGAGAGGTGTTAATGTCGGGCCCCACAAATATGTAGCAGCAAGCCAGCAAAAACAAAGCGACTCGTTACACGCACTCGCGCTCCGTGCGCGATTTATTGCCGAGGAACATGGCTCAAGAAATTTTAATTAGAATGGCCTTTTAATGAATAAAGACATAAACAATGTACCGAGATTCCCCGTTTTCCCCGATTCGCCCGTGCCGCTGTAATTGGCGACTAGATGACGATATTTGCGCGATTCCAGCTATTCAGCAGATATGTTGATAGGACTACAATAAGTATTCGCCGTCGCTTTCGATGTCTGCGGCAGAATGGAGAAACTACGAGGCGGTTTCTGCTGTGGAATTAACAACGAATTGTTGTACATTTCCTATTAAATTTTCAGTTATTGTAGGATCTTCTTGTGATTTCTTTGTTTTTGTATTGTTACAAAATTAGATATATTAACCAGTAGGTACCTAAGCTAATGTAATGTATAATCATTTTTAGGTATACGCTAGAATTAGAGTTTGAGGCCAGGAACTTTTATTAATTACAGGACCCTAAAATTAATTTAAATGAAAACTACCACTTAAACAATATTTAATCATATTTGTCTTCCAATATTCATAGAACAATTTTTTCGTCATTCCTACTTCAACAGCTGAGCAGAATAATGAGATGCCTTGACGCGGTATGTAATTTCAGTATATACTTAGGCAGCAGTAATTTATGGCGTGCAACCCGATATCTTCAATGAGATCAATATCTGACACGTATCTATCGAGAACACATGCAAAATTCTTCGACCTACATTATGAAAAATAGCACGTGTTAATATTTAAATGCATTTAAATGTTTTTACTCGATGACTTAAGAACGGTATTGTTTCTCGTCTGTTTCTATGCACCAGTCACAAAAACATCGATTTTCTAAGCAGTAGTTGTGAATATTGAAGTGATGAAATCATTTAGGTACACATTATTGGAAATGTATGAATAATATAAAAAGATATGATTTTTGTTAAGAACAATGTTTTCATAAAACTGAATGCTAAATAGGACAAGATAAAAAATATGATTGTATGCCTATTTCTTTGGTACGCTCTAGAGCCTAAACGACAACAGATTTCAATGTATGGAGTGTCATTGGATTCGTCTCGATTGAGGGTGACATAGATTTTTTTTAATGCCCCTCTAATTTTAGCACTTTGTTTTGCTGTTAATGATTACTACCTACTCAAATAATATTTACAAGTTTTTGTTAGGTGGTATTTAATTACATTCCATTCCGTTCCATTTCCATCTGATACCTGGTCATAGTTACTAAATAGCGTCATAATAATCGCAATAAAATTCACGCCGTCAACTTAGCTGTATAACGGAGTTTTACTACATATACTACCTTTAAAAATGGCAACACTTTACTGTAGTATCATCGTTTTTCTTCCTAAAACTAGTCAAGAACTATTGAACCAACTATACAACTTCACATACGAGTTATGAATAAACATACCGACACTTGTAACCCATGAATAAACATACTAAAATATTTTGTTCACGAAGATTGAGATAAGATTATGAGGACAATAAGAATCGCATGAATCGATGACGCAGGCGCCGGTGAATATAATGAAGAAACTTACCTTTTTCAGCGGAGGTCAACGACCTGGCGCGCAGTAGTGACGAATAGAACGGAGTCGATAGAGACACCATGCGATTTAATTTTTTTTTTAATTTGTTTGTTTCATTATCATTGTCTTTATCAGAGTTAATTCGCTGTGTCATAAGGAGGGTAATATTGTTGAGTGTATGTATGTAATTCTTTGGTGCGCTCTACAGCCTACTCGATGGATTTCAACGTGTAATGTGTCATTGGATTTGTCTACATTGTGGGAATGACATAGGTACTCTATAGTTTTTTTTTGTTATAGCAGTCGGTTTTTTATTAATATCTACCTACCACCAATCGCCGACTCCGTCCGCGTAATTGTCATTTTCGCAATATTTGTTATTGTTCCTTCTCTCATACCCGTCTTAGCGTGATGTTATATTGTATAGCCTATAGCCTTCCTCGGTAAATAGACTATCTTACACTAAATGAATTTTTCAAATCGGTCCCGTAGTTTCTGGGTTAGCGCGTTCAAACAAACTATTCAGCATTATATTATTAGTATTAGCTAGTATAGATTAGTATAGCGTGCTTCAGGTGCACGTTACGTCAGTTTCGTTTTTAATCATTAGATTAAAGCCATTATTATGTCGGAGGCTCTTATGCAGCAAAAAAGCTTTCTACATTTGGGTTACCTAGCTATTAATCCCTACTCAAATGCGCATTAATGCAGCATGGCATTTTACTAACCAACTAACAGCACCTTAGTTCTACTCGAAGTTTGTTACGATGTCCATGGGCGGCAGGGGTTGGTGGCACTGTCACCTCTTTGCTATCTTAAAACCATAAAAAAAATGACAGAGTAAGCTCTAGGACTTCCAAATGGGTTCAAATAGGACTTCCAAACACATGGGTGGTTAATAGGTTGACAAGCTTCTGGATCCGTAGATTGTTGTAGAAGATAACTTTAGGAGCACTTCGTAAAGTTATCCTGGATTCCGCTAGATTTTAGGACCCTTTCCTGGATTACAATCCCTGGTTATCATGAAGATAGGGTCACTCCACCAGCAGGACATATTGCGTCAAAGCCAAGTTAGGCGCGGAATGCGCGTGCGTCGATCAACGTTGCGCTAACGGAAAACTAACACACATACAATAATTAACGAGTGGTAGCGCTTGCTATCACTGCTTTTGATGTTTTATATTACAAGAAAAATTATAGGTGTTACCTAGATGGTATGGTAAGGGGTTGCTCAAGTATTACGTAACGCAATTGGGGGAGTGGGGGTCTTGTAAAGTGTTATGATGCGTTACGCGTTTAGTACCTAACATTTTTTTTAATACAAAAAACAACTAGAAAATAATATTTTTTCATAATTCTAAGTCGAGAAAATGGCAACATTTTAAAATAAATGGTTATACGAGTGTTACCTAACGTTTAGGGAGATGGGGAAGGTAGGGTACAGAAAAACGTTACGGTGCGTTACGTAGGAGAATGGGGGGAATATTAAAAAAAACGCGTTACGCAATACTTGCACACCCCCTAATTAGGTACCTAGTACGATATTAATGTAGTATAATGTACGGACGATAATAATAGTAAGTTATAAAAATAAATCCTATTATTATTAAATTACCTATTAATAATGATTCTATAGGTATTATACCTAAAGTAGTCAACATCGTAGGAACTACCTACTAAGCAAGTCCAATTTTCGATTTTTAAAACAAATTCCTTCTAAAAACAAAAAACCTTACAGTATGTTACTAATGGGGACGAAAACTTATAATGAACCAAAAAGTTGTTCCACTACCCAGTAATTCGTTAAGTTAGGAAAAGTTAACGTTTCGTAGTCTGTTGCGTGTGAGGGTTAAGTTTGCAACAACAAACTTAACCCCTCAACTTTGCGTAGGTAATAAGTACAAAGCAACATCTTAACTTACCTACTTACTTATATTTAAATAGTAATCGCCCGCGGCTTCGCACACGTTTTTTGGCCGTTTTCACAATATTTTTTATTGCTAATTCACCTTAGCGTGATGTTATATAGTCTATAGCCTTCCTCGATAAATGGACTATCTTATACTAAAAATAATTTTTCAAATCGGTCCTGTACCTAGTTACTGAGATTAGCGCGTTCAAACAATCAAACTCTTCAGCATTATAATTATTATTAGTATAGATAGGTATTAAAAATATGTTACTTACATCCTTAGGTAGTAAACAACCGAAAGAAGTGAAATTATACATATTTTTTTATTTATATTGTAACCTACATACCTAATTTATATTCTGTTGATCTTTACATAACTAAAAAAAAAGAATGCTCTTTTTCTAACTTAGCTACAAGTAGATACTTATTTAATTAAGTATTTTAAACATGTTGAAATAATAAATACCTACGTATAGGTACCTACCTACTCAGTAGGTGTAGGTACCTACCTTTTTCATTCACTTGTCGATTCTACCCAAAAGAAAACACGATCATCGCTTTGAATAATTTATTTCAAAAACATTTGAAAGTTGAATGAACCGTGACTAAGTTCAATAAAAAAGGCTCAAAAAGGAAAAACTACATATAAAGGAGGTTCGTAGGCGGCAACGGTTACTCGGTTAGCCGGAAACTAGCTGATTTTCGCTAATAACACCATAAAATTGACATAAACCGAATTGATTTCCATTTTATTTCGTAGCTCGTGCCTACGCTAATCTGTTCTGTGCTACGCAATAACTATTGTCAGCCAACATTTACTTTACAACGTTAAGAAAATGGATATTGACTTCTGATTTTTTTATTACCTATAAATTATTTATTTCAAATAGTTTAGTAGTAATATTTTTTATTTCATATACTAGTTGATCGGGTAGGCGTTGTTCTGCATTTTTTGTCTCTAATGAATTAGTTATTCCCCAACATCATATAGCACATCTTTTGATAAAGCAGTTACCTGAAGTATCTCCACAATAGCGACACCTACCTACTGGGTCCTACCTAAACCATACTTGATTCCTTTTATAAACACTTTTAAAACCTACCAACTGTTATAATGTGTGAACATCAGAAAATCATTCTCTACATTTCAATCATACTTTGTAGGTAAGCAGCTGGCAAAGTACATTTAAGACAACTGTGTGAATGTAAATAGATAAATAATTTACGTAGACAGCTAACGTATAATAATAAAGTAGAATATTAGTTAAATGTTTCAATAATATTGCATAAAAGCAAGAATTTGATTAGAAACAAAATTGCTTGTAAAACTTGGGTTAGGTACGGTAAACTTTTCTTTTTTGTTTTGAACTCACGTAGGTACTTACAAAATATACCTAATGTATTTATTAGACTGAAGTTTATATTGCGTTACATTATATTTAGTGGTATATGAGCAGCACTTCGACTCATAGGTATGTAGTG
>LGAG01000247.1:167013-180202 GCA_001278395.1 Lerema accius
AAACTCAAAATAAAAGCTCTATTTTAATACGGATTTCGGGCACCGAAACGTTCGCAGATTCCCGGTTTCCTACGGATGTGTCGGGTTACGCAGCGCCCGATATTCCCGTCCTGCTCGCCGACGGCGTTGACGTTCCCCGCGAGAGCGAGACGGCTAGCTATCGAGGTGCGCGGGACGGAACCGCGCGAAGTCAGTCGCGGTCCGAGCGGCCGAGTCGTCAGTCCCGCCCTCGGTTCTTTCGCGTTTTCGGTCAGTCTCCGTTCGTCGTTCGAACGGTGAAGTGTGCAAAGCGCGTCTGCGCACCGGTTACTGTGGCGTACTGCGAGGTTATAATGGACGCACCCGGCGGAGCGCGGGAGCCCCGCTTCGGGTCGTCGTACGGCATGGGGATCATGGGAGAGGTGCCGGACATGTACGGCACGGGCAGGCCTCCTAGCTCCCTGGGCGGAGGGCTGCGGCCGAGCATGCAGCCGTGCCCGGTGCCCCGCGGAGTCAAGAGACCCTCGGACCAGTGCTACGACGAGCGGCCCTCTCAGAGCCTGGGGCTGGACCACTGCCCGATGCCCGACATCGCAGACGACGGCTATTCCTCCTTGCAACCGAAGAAGTCCCCTCCGTCCAACGGCAAGAAGACCAAGGGTCGCGTCAAAATCAAAATGGAGTACATAGACAACAAGCTCCGACGGTACACCACATTCTCTAAGCGGAAGACTGGGATCATGAAGAAGGTGGGTCCGGGACCACTTTTGGCAATATTCCATAAGACACTTTAACAACAACGGCCACTTGTAAACATCAAAGGTGAAAGTGCATGATGTCTGTTTTGTCTTCTGCAACAGTCAGTGAGATGGGAAGTTTAGTGTCGGTTCTATAGTGAGACAGAAAATGGAATCGAGTGAGCTAAGAAAAGTATTTTCAATTACCGAGCAACATTTAAATGCAAATCTGTTTATCTCAGACTGAAATTCTGATAACCAAGTAATTGATGTGACCAATGTTATTGCAGATCATAATAATGGGGCAAAAATATTAAATCATAGTAAGCCTCCGTAAGGAAATAAAACATACTATTTTTATTTAATAAAAATGAAAAAAAAACACTTGATACAGATATTTATATCTACTAAACATCAATGAAATATCTTAAATTTACTGAAATCTATGAAAAATTCTGTGTTATAAATTAAAAATATCTTGTGCTGCAATTATGCAGATCTATCACAGTGAGTGAATCACTGCAAGTTTTACACAAGTAAAAAACTGTGTTAAACATGTGATACCTCAATGATGATGTTGTGTTTACCCAGAATAATGCTTAGAATTAATGGAAATGTTACTTTATACAGTATTGATATGAGAATAATTAAGAATTAGCTCATCTTTAAGTGGTTGCAGGTTATGTTACAAACTTGGCCAGAATACAGTTGTGTTCAATGGAATATTGCTAAAAGTGTCTCAAAATGCATGTTTTCTTCAATTAGAAACCTATTTTAGTTTAATCGGCGTAAAAATCGTGTGATTTAGTCGTAAATAAGGTGTTTTTGTGAACATTTGTGATGAAAGTTTTGACAGCTGTCATCTGATAAACCAAACAGTAAGTACTAAAACGGCAGATTAGCTAATTATTTCATTAATTAAACATTATTAGACCTGGTGAAATATGTATGCATTTTAGTTATTTGTATCGTTATGCGTAGAGAACTTGGTATTTTTAATTATAGACGAGAGTGTTCAACAAACATCAGCTGTCACAATTCGTTGCGATCGCTGTCAAGAGATGGCGCCAGTAGTATCAAATTGGTATAAAGTAAAGCTTTATAAAATCGTGTTTTTTATGCTTATAAGTACTTCAGCTGAACGTTTTTGTTACAATTTTTTTTTATTTATTCAATAATTCAAATTATACAATTAATTTTGCTCTGATAACCTACTATTTTTAAATTAAATCAACAATGAAGTTTGGGTTTGAATCTGTGTGCAAAGCTACGCGAGAACGATCGCGGTAGGTACGGTGCTGTGTCGAAAATTTGAAACAACTTTATTGGTGGTTATTGACTTCGTTAACTTTTTTTCACAAATAATAAATACAGAAGTGCCTACTTTAATTACTTTTTTTAGTAATTACGTAACAAAATTAAAAGTAAATAGAACAATACAACAATATTATAGATAAGTAATTGGGTACCTAATAACTAAAAAAAAACTTTGATATTTTTAATTTTTAATAATTTTATGTATAGGGAGGTAGTCCTACTAGGTAGTCCTAACTAACTTATGACTTTACTTATATATTTATTTCAATATTTCCCTGATAGTGTCGTCACATAGGTACCTACTGCAGTTACAAAATGATTTAGATGTTATGAAAATTTTGTCACTGATTATACCTACCAAAAGTGAATGTTACGTAAAATTTATAATAATTAATTTTACAAAATAAATTCATAAAAAAATAAACCTTTGTTAAATAAGTAAGGTACCTGCGAGTATGTTCGTTATTGATACGTATGTTCATAAGCCCATGTGATTGTCCAAAACCGATAAAATAAATTTGTATTGCCGTTTAATTAAATAGAAATATTACGATCTATCAATTTTACTCCATAACCAATATCGATCAAATATGTTTATTACTGTTAACCATTAATCTACTATGAGTAATCGTAATAGGTATGGCAATTATTTAATAGCACGCGTGATAGGTATAACATTAGTTGTATAAATTTAAATGATCAACCATCTATAGCCATTTTAATTTTAATTGTTGACAGGAAGAAAGATTTAGCCTCCAATTACTTGCCCGTGTTTGCGCTAATTGCGAATAAACAAGATGGTTGCCGCAACCAATATAGGGTATATAATGTAACTAACCTTAAATACCTACCTATTTATTTATTAGTTTTATTACAAGATTATGAATAAATCTATGGTTTAAATGTCTTAAAATCTATCTTTTATATCTTTATATTATCTGTTTTAAAAACTTTATAAAAGTTAAGTTTAAAGCCTAGCAAATTACCTAGTAGTTTTTGAGTTTGAAGCCGATGCGATGCTTTTTTTACTCAAAATTTTTGAATATCTTTACTTGCTAAAAAAATGGTTAACGCTGTTACTTAGTGTGATTAAAAAAAACCAATGGTTAGATGCGTGTGATTAAAAAGGATTTAAGTTATATTACCATTAAATGGTTTTTTACATACAAAGTATCTTGTTATTAAAAAAGTAATGGACTAAAGAAGAAAATGGAATTGAATTGTATAAAGTGTAGAATAAATGATTTTTTTTTATTTAGAATCAGAATTCAAAAAAAAAATTCAAAATCCACTTCATCCAAATATCATTTAAAGTAATGAAAACATGATAGAATTATCATAATCTTTCGTAAATAATATTTTATAATTTTAATATATTATATTAAAAGTTCGGATCAAACTTCCTTGGTAGTCAATTAGTTCGGACAGTAGTGAAGTTACCAGGGGTTATCAATCGTGGGCCGCTTGGCTCGCAGGGAACAGTTCAACTCGTCAGTCAACTGTTACGGTACCCGATGGTTGATGTGTCCTAATGGTCAAATATACGCGTGCGCATTTTAGTACCACAGATGATTTTAAAATCCAGTTTTTAAGAGGTTTAAACCCAACTTTTGCTAAGTTAGTAAGCTTTAAATTTCAGATTTTATCGGTAATTTTTATCAAGTAATATATTAATATTTACGCCTCACATTGAGCCCAGCAGTGGGACAGTTATGGGATGCGATGATGATGATGAATAGTATATTTTGAGATAAAAATCGAGTTGATTGTAAAGGATCAAAAAGTTAATGCGTTCAAATTGTCGTATGATTATTGAAAAAGCATTACTTCAGGAGTAAAATCATTAACGTATCTATTTCAGATACATCTTATATCAGTGGTTCCTATATTTTTCACTATCGTTACCCCTGTGATCTATGAGAAAAACTGATTTTACCTTATCCTTAAAATGTCACCAAAACTAACAATACAATTTACTTTTTCTGTTTTTTTATTTTACGATCTAAATGATTAGGTTATTTGTGACTCCCGTAAAATAGCTGATTTACTCCCGTGAGGGTAATTACCCTCAGGATAGGAACCGAGGTCTTAGGACCATTACAAGCATCTAGCGCTACAGAAGAAACTTGAAAGCACTAAGTTGCTAACACAACTTACCTTCGCTCAACAAACAAATAATTAGCAATGAGGAATACAACTACAACGTAATACAAGCACAGCGTCTCGTTATAAGAATCCCTTCAATTATCTCAAAAGCTAGCTTCATTACTGGGCGATGTCAATCCGCGTGGGTACGTCAGTCAAATATCTTCAGTCTTGTCTGTAATGCCGGTATGTCTAATGGCCTTCGCCCTACGCACGACCGACTACCGACTAGGACGCTGTGCGTTTTGTATTGTATATTGTATTCTAGTCGTAATTAAAGTTTTCATGTTCAGTAGTCGGTACATTGACGACGTTGCCTATTCAAAGGTTCGACAACTTTCGTTGACATGTTTGAAGAATTTTTGGATGATATTGAAATCTTGTTATTAAATCTTCGTTTGTCACTGAACTCTTCCGAATATAGGTTGGATCAATTTTAATAAAAGAAATGCTGTATTTAAGAGTGACAGAGTATGGTTTAGTATCACAATTGGTCTGGTATACGAGGCAAGGGATCAGTTATTAAAACCCCATCTTATTATAGCAGAAGTTGACGAATATTACGAGCGTAATACTAAGGGTATTAAATAACTAAAGTTCGGAAGTATCTTATGTAGAAAGCTAAGGAATTAACCAAACTGAAACAGATAGAACATGTCGCAGAACAATTACTAGGTTATCTAGTAAATAATTATTTTATTTTCTCGAATTTCGTATGCACACATTTACGTTTAACACACACTACCATATTTCTGACCTTGCCTTAAGCCGATCACTGGCGATTCTTATGTCACTTATGTCAATATATTTCGCTTCTTCAACTGCCATCAATCGTCTCGACCACGCTCGTTGGTTACGAATACTCCTTATTAGGCCCTTTTTATGATGTCGTCAATTTGGTCCTTAACTACTGCCACTCACTTTTGTCTAAATAACTTGTTACGTCACTGTTCCAATTTATTTTTATGTGCTCATGAATATCATCGAGGTAATGTAGGACCTTTTTCACACCAAACTTCTATTCCACATACATTTGTACCAACCACATTGATTAAACCGTAGTTCATTGCTAAAATAACTTCCATCTTCAACTCTGAATCTTCTATCATATTTGCTCGCATTTCCCACATTCCAGTGTTTGAGCCGTTTGAATTCTCATTCAACCCCGCTTTTCCCTGTCCATTCAGAATCTGAATTCCTTACGTTTGTGCCCAACCTTATTGCGGACATCATTTATATATTTGGTACTTCAGTTTCCGAGAAAAACAAAGTCTTGATCAGTGAATAACAAAAAGATTAACGTGTATCCAGTAGCCCCTAATCTTACAACATATACTTCCCATCATGGATCAACGACATGGCGGCGAGGTTCGTACAAGGGGCAGCCCACGGGCGCATGTCCTGCTAACAAGCTTGTAGTTGGATCCCGCAGCGCAGCCAACGCACGTACTATGATCCCTTTGACGAGTAAATTAGGAGCTATGTTTATTGTATGACATATGATGACTTAAAGAAGTAGGTACCTAGTTGGTAAGGATTTTGCTCTTAATTTTTTGGCGAACTAATGTTTGCTGTTCATTGTAAATTGTGGTCCACATTTCTTTTCTTTAATTAAGCTAAACGCTGCTACCCTCAAACTACGATTCTCGACTGAGAGTGATTTTTACTGCGTTCTAGGTTTCTGATTGTTAAAGAACAAACGTAATAGTAACTTCTTTTTGTCGATTAAAGACATGAGCATTATGAGTTTAGCAATGGTTTTTTTTACCTAAACGCGCCAAAAAAAGTGTTTTTCGAGGGTGTTGTACGTTTGTCCATTTCCATTCAACATGTTAGATTTCAACATGTGAGATGTCATTGCATTAATTTCCATTGTGGGAGTTACGAGTACAAACTAAATATTATTTATCATACCGAATTTTTTACAGATCGGATTTTTGATTTCTTATTAACGATTACTAGTTTGGATCATTACTTTGATGCCTCAGGCAATTTTTCAAGGCGCTTTTTTAATTTTTCCATAATGTTCGTAGCAGTTGGTACTGCCTCTCATTTATCCGATGGTGGTTCGCCTGTGAGCTTGTCGCGCAGCGGGAAACGGCTTCGATGCGCTTGTTAGCGAAACGTCCGCTGTCCCACTTGTCGGAACCCGCTACTAAATAATGCACTATTACTATGCTGTATGTATGTATGTCTGTATTATGTTCTACTATTTTGTTTACTGGAGGTAAGGCATCTTTGGTTACAGTTTAGTCAGTTTTTTTAGCTGTCAGAGATTCCGTGTTAACATTAGCAAAGTTGTAAAGTGTGATGTCTTTTATAAAGTAGATCTCAATCATGCTTATTGCACAGAATTAATTTGAACGGATAAAACCAAGCAGAATTTATATCACAGAAGGTTAAAGTTAGCTCCAAAATTGCTGCATATTGAATTTCATATCTAAACAAATCGAATATCAAATTAAATGAAGCCACGCAATAATTAAAACGGACTGAATAAATGCCAAAATTGTTGGATTAATATTATAATTCCGGGAAATACAGAGCATTATATTTTCATAATAACAGCTACAGGAGAAGGAAATAGAATAGATATTTAGTTATTTAGTGATGTAACGGAAACGTAGAATCAATAACTCGTTAGCGGGCTGGTCGCGTTGTCCGCGGGAGTAATTGCGTCCCGCAGGGCTCGGTGCAACCCACGACGTTGTTCTGCCCCGGCGGTGGAACAAAGCCGACATCGACACACCGACACCGACACGCCGACACCGGCTCTGGTATGCCGACATTTGACCGGCATTCGGATTGCGGATTGCGAGTATTGCGTTGCGACTCTGTCTAGAAATTTGGATGACGTTGCTAGGATTGTTGCGTGATTTCGGAAGGGATGAGAAGATTTGTGTTATTTGGCTTTTACTAAAGTATCTAGTTTAGATATAGTGTTATTTCGAAATGCAACATATTATGGGGAAATAGATGACAAGTTACATCTATATTTTGCAAGATTTATTCTTTATCAGTAGTATAATTTAAGCAAACTTTATCCTGGTTGAGGCTTTACTAAAAAGTTCTAGCCTTTGTTGTGCTAGATAAGTATTACCTCAATTATATCTTAGATCAATATCATCTTAGAAACAAATCTTTTCAACCGCTACTTCTCTTATGAACAGAAAATCTGAAGCTTCACTTTCTTTTTGGTAATAAAATTCAGGTATTTCATAGATTTGGCATCAATTTGCAAATGTTGCAATGTTTCTTGGTTACACAATACATCAATTAAAATTCATATAATTGTTTGATATGTGCAATTTAAATAAAAAGCTATTAGACTCATCATTTGTTGTATTATTTTATTAAAATTATACAACCATGTCTGTGTTATAAATAAATGATATGTTAAAGGGATTAACGTCGTAGTGGTTTGCAAGGTTGTAATAACTTAAGTAGCCTTAATCTTTCTTGCTCTGTTCGTAATGTTTCTTCAGTCTACGTAATACTATTAAATTACAGAAGGCGAATAATTAGGGCCATTTCCACCGGCCTCTACTTAGAGTCATCAACGATTATTATAATCCTCTCGTTGCTGTAAACGTTATTTAATCAATACAGGATAAAGGAAGGAAAGGAATAAAAATGTAATATCTCGATTGAAAATAAAACCAGATTATCAGATGAACCGGCATCACGATTAAGACACCGGACGTTCCAAAAAGAAGTAAGCGCTCAACATTGTAGTGAAATAAGAACCCTAGTCTATGATACCTTTCATTTTAAAGAGCTTTGTCTACAGCGGGAATAAATTATTCAGTCCGATATAGGCGCCCCGATACAGTCCTTAAAGAGGACATTTTAATAAATTTAAAATAACGATTATCGTTGGCTGGCAGAGTCGTGATTTCGTTAGGTTCGTGGTTCGGTCTAGGGCCGGAATAAGTCGTCACGAGCGATTACTAAATTAATTAGGAACCAGCTCGGATGTAGATTGCGACCGAGATTATTTTCCCACACGACGCGGTGGTAAGATCTCTTGAGATTTTGTAACCATTGTAGAGTGTCGAGCTAGTACTAACTGAAGTCGAGGTACCTACGCGTGTCTACGATTTATAAATTACCAACGATTGCGACGCCCGATTCGATGTACGATAATCGATAAAATCTTCATAAAGATCGAATTATTCTCTCGAAATTTACTGCAGGATTATATCTGGAGTTATTGCGACGGCCATGTCCAAATAATAACGGCGGAATTTATGTTCGATCGGCACCATCGGCAGTCGGTAATAAGACACTGGGATGATGGACGATAGGCGGTAACGCGATCGGCGGATAAGAAACATTTTTCTCACTTGTATCTTCTCAAATATTATTCCGATATTCATTATTATGGCCCTGGTTCAGTTATTCCGTATCTGTTATAGTTTCATCTCGGTTTTTTTGAGAACCAGCCGTAATTTTGTTGTGTTTTTATGCATTGAATTTTTTACCAGCTTAAAATTGCGGTGATATTTTAGACTTTTAGTAAGTGTAGTTATTGCATTCATAATATAAGTTTATCTTAAATCTACATAAATAAAATGACTTTGTAATTTTTCTAACCGAATTCTATGCAATAAGTTTTTGACATTAACTATGACAACACTTTTGGAATCTATCGTTCGTAATTACTGTCGATTTTCCGTTCAGAAAATTACTTATTTCATTTACTTTGTTGTTTTGCGTCGGAAGCTAAACTAAAATTAAGAGCTTCGCAACTTTGTTCTTAGAGTTTGTCGGAGCTTTAAAGAAAATTGGTTCGAATGAGATGTGAGAATGTCTGTCTGTATGTACTTGTGACGAAAATCTAGTGCTATAGGTTCAGTTGTAGAGGCGGCGCGCCGAAATGAAACAATTACAAGTTGCGTGTAGTAATTGCCGTGTCTGACCTATATCTCACGGTTATTTTGTAAGTCGCGGTTTGTGCGCAGCTTTGAACTAACTGTGACATTGCTGTTACAAACTTTGACATTGTTTGACAGTAACTTTACGGCCAGAATCGGGGTGGATTTCTATTTGCTTTAAGGTTTTTGAGCATTTATTATGCCTAGATCTCAGACCAAAAAACTTATAGACGGTCTTTAGGCCAAAAAGTGAAGTCATTTTTTTTTTCTTTTTTTTTACGATTTGGCGTAGGGTTACTGTGCACGGCCTGTCGAGCAATGTACCGGGAAACGTTATCATTTAATAGGTATGATATATGTTTATTTCTATTACGCTAATTCGTTCCAGTTTTAGTTGATATATTTTTTTGGACTGTGGCCTAGATTTATATTCGTATGTAGAGGGTTCACCTTTTTAAGAACCTTTTGAATGTAGGTATGAACGAGCTTATGAATTGTCTATGAAGCTCAAAGCTTACAGACAATTGATCAGATAAATTATCGATGATAAAGATTATGACCATGATGATATTCCTTATATCATCGTCATCAGGAAAGGTTATATAGACAAGTATTAAAAATAAATAACAAAGTAACGCGATTTCTCCGTGTAAATACTGTCCGTAAATCATACCTGCAATATTCATACCCACTTTAATTAACTCATTACATACAGTTTTAAATTTTCGGCTACTGTTATGAATGGTTGTTTTTATTGCCACGATAAGTCCTGATATACGCAGAGACTCAGATAATATCACACTCGTAAAAACTAATTTATTGGCTTAAAACAACGCTAAGTAATACGCGTGCGTTTTCGTTTACGAAATCGCCATGCGCGCCAATATACATTCTTAAATTATTGTAATTTCTTTTTAATTCGTGGCCAGTTTTTGGCGGCAGACCTAAAGTTGGTAATAAATATAATCCTGTAATGAACAAAATGGGTAATTATTAACATTGTTTTTAAAATCCAAAACCATAATTTTGTGTACTGTCCCAAAAAAAAAAATTTTTTTTCTTGGTCGAGTTTAAAAACAATATCGAATGTTCCAAATATGGCTTAAAAGTACCAGGGTGACAGAGCACGCGTGGAGTTCATGCAAACGATCTCGTAGGAAGCCTTGGACAATGTACGAACATCAACTCGGCAACCGTAGTGAAAGGAAAATATTTTTTGTCTACAGTAATTTTAATGTGATAAGAAAATATTAAATTGATTTGATTAATGGGTTTATTAAACGCAATGTAAAAAATAATCTCGATCACTAATAGGGCGAAGGAGTTAATAATAATGCATTTTTTGTGACGGTTCACGAGAATTACCGCCTAAGCGAGTCGTTAACTAGGAGTGCACGACTCGGCAAGAATATTGACCATTGTAAAGAGACCTGTACGCAAACTACTGTCTCACTTCATTAAGGTTAATGTGCTCTGGTTGCAAGCAGGAGAGGTCGGGGAGGTGAAGATTGATTGGCTAGTGGGAAGGGAACCCGGCGCGGCGGCCCGCCTCCCAGACACCGACACCTAGTGAACGCCTCACTGTTATGCTCGCCTAGTACTTCGGTAGCGGAGCTGAGCCAGTTTCATACGAGACCTCCTTTCGCGATAACCGACTTTCTTTTAATTCGAATGTTAATTAATCGTAAGCGTCGACGTTGACTGACGTAAGACGTAACGTCGACATTGAAAAGGAAATAAAAAGATATTCCCACGCGAGACGATTTCTACATACGAACGACCTTTTGACTGAAAAATTCATTCTAACATCAATCCGCGCAGGTTGGTAAGACAGGCGACAGGACGGTCGCACTGATTACTAGACGAGAGACGGGGTCTCGATGTCCACGGGACTAATCGGCGAATTTATCGCTCGGCCTCTAGTTCGTTAGGCGTCGGACGATATCAAAGGGTTCCCGGGATCACGACTAAAATGTTCACGAGGCGAGTTTTCGAGAAAATCACTCGTAAATGCGCACGATTATGAAGGACCGCATTACTCGAGTGTCGGTCAAGTGTAACAAGCGATTGTTTTGCCGAATCAGCCGCGATGCGACCACGATTCCCCGAATCGGATCCTTTAGATATTCAGGAATGTTTTAAATGTACTATCGCATCCGTAACGTTAAATAAATGTACATTAAAGGTAAATTTAATCAATGAGAAAACAAAATCGGCTTAGTTAAAAATCAATTCACTGAAAGCATCCGAAACTTGTAAATGAACGGCGTACCGGGTATAATTACCCTCCGAGGTATGCAGCGACGAGTATTCTTTGCGTAACTCCAGTCGAACGGCTTGACAATTTACCAAACGGCCACATTATAATATTTAAGGAGCCGAGCTTATAAATAGTTAATTGAAAAGCAAAGGTGTACCAATTTTGTGTTAGTACAGGTGAAGAAAAACACGGATGCCGACGACTCGTATCTCGCATTGAAGTATGTAGAGTGTTTTTTGTATTTTTTTTTACATTTCCCCCATAATTGGCCATTATATCGTAATGAACAATAACAGTGACACAAGGACATCTGTTTCGCATGCGGCGCTATAAATAAAGTTTTTTGTTACTTTGAAACAAAAGGGCAATTATGCTGAATCAATCAGCGAGCACTCTTATAAATCTCTGCAAAGTTTATCGAATTACGCGCGAATCGGAGACTTTCTCGTTTCAATAAACAGGGCCCGGACAGGACGCGATATCGCGATATTAATTACGTTCTAAATACGAGCGGACGGTGTATCTGAGCTAATAAATACGAAATAGATAAGAGATAACTTTTTGCGCGCTTTTTTCAACGCGCACGCACAATGCGCGGGATCGTATTACACTTGCAGATAGATCCGGTCATTATCGCTTGTAATGAGCACCTTGTGCAAACACCGAGTGCCACTATGTTAAAGCGGCTAGCGGATTGCGAATTTTTTACTTAATTAAATCTACAAATTCTTTGTGAAGACATTGTTGCTTAATTACGGAAGAAAGAGAAACGATTCTTCATCTGTCTGTACTGTTTTTAAACAGCATTAAATATTGTATTAGTTGTCTCAAATATTTAATTGAATTCTTTCCGTTACTGAGTTTTATATTAACCCGACTATGGAGGGTATATGATTCTGACAGATACGTGTGTACCTATGTAGAACTGTACTTTTGTACCCTTTCTAAACTATAAACATACTTTTTCATTACGTTACATTAAATTGAATATGGCGCCCTCTAGAAGCTCATAAAGTCATGAATTAAAAATTTAATATATTATGATGTCATGTTGGATTTGAAATTATAGTGGAATTGGGAAAAACAGTTGCCTGTGATTTTGCTTGCGTAAAACACTATTTAGAGTATGATTTTTTAGTTGTTGATGTTTAATTTTAGAAATACACCTAATTGGTATAGGAAAAATTGTTGTTAAATAAAAAAACATTATTATGATTTGAAAAATATTGTTACTTATATTAAAAAAAATACATTAATAAGTTATCATTAATTGGACGTGGTGTTATTTTTCGCTGAGCTAATGATTGCTAGTTCGTTACGTTTTGTAGTGTGACCCAATCCGGTTTGTTGGGTGGGACTGATCCGTGGGATAAACGGGGCTGGTTCTTAATACCCGACTGCGTTAGGAGGGTAATGTTTTATGACCGTATGTATGTATGTATGTCCATTTCTATGGCATGCCTTACGCTCTAATCTGTTACTTATAAGATTTGTCTGGATTATAAGAGTGACATTGGCTAGAATTTATTTTTAAATAATCCCACCCCCAATTTTTGGCTTTCGGGTTTTTGTTTTTCTATGATAGCTAGTTTAATTCCGCTCATTCAAGTTTCTTTGAATATTACTTTTTTAATGTTGGCTGGCTTTGAATACAATGGGAAAAAATCGTTGGCAAATTACCAAAAAGTTTTAGGCTTACTGGCATTCTGCCTTTCTAATTTTTTTTAAGATTAGGTACATGCTAAAAGTTTTTTTGCACGTTTAATTTATACCCAATAAATAGTGATTCAAATGTTATCGTACCTAATAGTGACTTACGTAATCGACAAAATTGTAATTTGTATTGTATATAAAATATAGGGAACCTATTATGT